>JAWQFJ010002113.1:100000-131656 GCA_034096865.1 Theodoxus fluviatilis | reverse complement strand
TTACTTTAATCGACTTGGCTGTTTGGTCTGTTTCGTTTATCGGTCTCACTTACCAGACACAGCGCAGAGGTACACATTTCTTTTGCAGCTGGCTAACAATGTATTAAAGTCTGTGCTAAATATAGACCAAGAGCGACATGGAGACTCGAAAGGTAAGTGCACACAAAAATCCTACACTTAGTCAGAAAAACTCGTCAAGCGATTCTACAGAAATTTGTTCAAGTCAGACCTCCCAAGACAATGAAGAGAAGAGATTGTTCTTGCAACCTCTCTAACAACACAGACGCTAGTGTGTAGAAAACGCACCGCACGAACAGTCCTCCCGGAGAACACCTTGAACAAACTTAACACATTCTTCACCCAGAGCGTAGAAGCTCATCTTTTTCGGGCTGTCTGTGGGCAATGCGCATGATCATTTGATTCTTCATTACCAAACGAATACCTGCCTGATCTGAACGGAATACCGAACATGTTGTCATGACATGTGATATGTATTTAACAGCAAACTGGAGGCCCACTAACATGTGACAAAAGAAGGGACGATGTTAGCACCGTTTGCGACCTCCAGCAATCAAACGTGATATACACTCCGACAAGTAACGGTGCCTCGTTGGCTCCCTCGCTCAGTCACGGCAACCCCTGGCTGCTTATGCATGCGGTGTAGCCGTGTCTGATCCAGCCAGCGCAAGCAAGGCCACACGGGTAGGTCCTTCAAGCAGTCAAAGACTTAGTAGGATATGTTCTTACACAGGAAGGTATTGCACGGTCAGATCAGATTCAGATCCAACCCCGTCCGACTTGTTAAACGATGTGTCACGAAAATATGTGTCCAGTAACAAAAAGATCGTACTTCCAGCGTGGGGCATATTCGCACACGTTCAGTTTCAGGACCGGACTGAAACATGGATTGTATTTTTTAAAAGCACAGAAAAGGGGAGCACGTGACACAATCAGGTTTCCCAAAGGTCATGCTGGCTATACGCAGATGGGAGGCTCCTAACCAATAAAATTTACTACAAAATTATCAAACGACAGGACTTTTAAAAGCGATTCAGAGGCTAAGGCACGATCACGGACACGCTAGACAGCGGGCCGAACGGCAAGCCAACAAATCGCCAAGTGAGAAGCTAGGCACAGTTACACATGGCTTCACCCACTACGTAGTTGCTACGCAGCCACGAAGGACTGGCGATTCTGCTTTCATGGAAGGCTCGCCCTCGGAATCCCAGGTACGTTAGTTCCGTGAGACCTGCCTATTTCAATCAACGCACACAAAACACCGCGCGCACCGGCGCGGCCCGCCAAACACACAACACACACACACACCGCACGCATGAAACCGATATTGACTCTAACACACGCGCTCCTCGCTTCCCTTACCTACTACACAGCACAACCCCCCACCCCCCACAACAGCAGCCCCGCAACCTATACCACCAAGTAGCCCCATGGATAGTTGAGCTGAGCTTGTTTGGAGGCCCAATCTTTTCATCCGACTCCCGTTGAGCGCTCGTCTGCATGTGTACGTGTTGTGTGCGACGCGCGCAGGGCAGGGATTTATCTGTCCGCCATTGATAACTTAGTTATACGGGACTGTCTGAAGCCTAATACACTATCATTCCATTAGCAATAAAATGTATTGTGTTTATTGTATTGTATTGTGCATGCGTCCATCCATCTGTTTGTCGCAACAAACTTTTACACTTCTTCATGCACACATACATCTATCAGTAGACAAAATAATAAATCCACGCATGGTCATTTTTCCATATAGTTAATTTTATTCACGAAAACTGGAATAAAAACATCAGTAGAGGTCATGAGAAACCACAGGCTTCATCTACTGATAATCTGAACTGAATCGTTGATGGAAATAAAAACCGCTGGCGCTGAACCTACAGGTTGTGGCAGTTTAAAAAAAAGATCGGGTTTTAACCCGCAACCTCTCGAGAAAAGAGAGGAAAAAACAAAACAAAAATCAGTATCGTCCCTTGAGTCGGGACAGAGTTCCGTCCCTTGCCATCTTTGCAACACCAACAGTTCCCTTGAGTCGGGACAGAGTTCCGTCCCTTGCCTTCTTTGCAACACCAAAACGTAAAAAAGTCACTTTGTTTTCAAACCTCGATTCTGAACATTTGATACATTCAATCGGACCGAACTTCCAGTAAGTGTGCAAAATGTCAAGGACATCCGTCCAGTAGTTTTTGAGATATCAGCCGTTAAGTCGGGACAGACAGACAAACACACAGACAGATAAAAACCGCTGGCGCTGAACCTCCAGGTTTTGGCATTAAAAAAAGAAAGAAAACAGGTCGGGTTCGAACCTGCAACCTCTCGAGAAAAGAGGGGGAAACAGCCCCAACCCCACAAAAAAAAAAAAAAAAAAAAAAAAACCAGGTCGGGTTCGAAAACGCAACCTCTCGAAAAAAGAGAGGGAAAAAAGTTTCAGGGCGGATTCGAACCCGTTCACGCATGACCTAACAATACACATTAGTCCAACGCTCTACCAGATGAGCCATACGGGAACTAGCATGAATAAGTGTTTGTAAAGCAATTATAACGTTGTTTTCCGTAAACCCCCTTGGTTCGTATTTTGCACTGTAAATTGTAGACAAATGGATGATAGTTCATGAAATTTGAGTGGTCTTGTACATTTTAGGATACTCAAGGTCTATTTCTGCCAAGTTTAATATCGATTCACTGCCATTAGGCCACGCGAACAGAACTTCCTAGTGTATGCCTACTCTATTGCTGACTGAGACGGAGTGGCTGTTCTAAGAGTCGGACCGGCCGCGCGGGTGGACAATTTTGACTGTAAAACGGTATTTTTTTAAGCAAAGGGGATTTTTTTCTGGGGAGGATCACAAAAACTATTTATGTATCTGGTAAGCGCTCGTACAGCGTGGGAGAAACGCTGCTGGTGACGGGAGAGAAGGAAAAGGCGAAAAGTTATCGCCATTCCGTCAACTGACATTTTAGGGGGATGTTTTTGAGTTTACGACCTAAAAAAGTCACTTTGTTTTCAAACCTCGATTCTGAAAATTTGATACATTCAATCGGACCTAACTTCCAGTAAGTGTGCAAAATGTCACGGAAATCCGTTTAGTAGTTTTTGAGATATCAGCCGTTACGTCGGGACAGACAGACAAACACACAGACAGATAAAAACAGCTGGCGCTTAACCTCCAGGTTTTGGCATTTAAAAACAAAAACAAACACAAAAAAACCAGGTCGGCTTCTCGAACCCGCAACCTCTCGGAAAAAGAGGGGGGGGGGGGGGGGGGGGATCAGATTCGTCTCTTGAGACGGGACAGAGTTCCGTCCCTTGCCTTCTTTGCAACACCAAAACGTAAACAATATTCACTTTCTTTTCAAACCTCGATTCTGAAAATTTGATACATTCAATCGGACCTAACTTCCAGTAAGTGTGCAAAATGTCAAGGAAATCCGTCCAGTAGTTTTTGAGATATCAGCCGTTAAGTCGGGACATACAGACAGACAGACAGACAGACAGACAGATAAAGCTGTGAGGACCTCCAGTAAACCTGGAGGGATAAAATGTTTACTGAAACCGAACAATACAAACCACCTGCCTCACGTAATTACATGTACATCAATCAAAGTGTACTGAAAACTGTTTTGTCATCCTGGATTTGCTCAATGAAATATGCATAAAATTTTTCTGCAGTGTAATTTATAGACAGAGAATGTAAACTTTTGGTCTCTCGGCGAGAACATCCCCACCTTCTTAATCACAAATTGCTTACCCAGAGAATTAGGTAATGACTGCGAAGATCTATGAGCAGGGTTTCCATAGACCACTGCGAAATCAGTATCAAATTTGAGTCCAATAGCGAGATAAAAGATAGTAAGCGCTGACATGGAATCCGTCAAACACGTAGGATGTGACGTAAAATGCCAGTTGAAGGCCAACTTCGTGTTACTCCTAATGTATTATATAAAAGTCGAGAGAGTTCAGTTAGAAGCGTAATGTAAGCTGACCAAAACTAATGTCAGTATGTGGTACACTCGAGCTGGTTCAGTATGGTCTAAACGCGGAAAAAACTGACGTGCCCGGGATTCAGACTATGAGAAGAAATAGAAAGGTAGCACCAGGGATCTAAGAAGTAATAATGCTTAGACCCTTCCATGTAACAATGAGCGAACCTTCTGAAGGGACAAAGGTAATACGGAGGAATTTTAAAACAGGAGAAAAACTGCCAGGAAGAGAAGCAGAGCGCGGGAGGAGGAAAGGAAAGAATGAGGAGAGGCGGCGAAGGAGGAGGAAGGATGAGGAGGAGGAGGAGGAGGGAGGGGAAGAGGAAAAGGGCGGGGAATGGGAAAGGGAGTTGAGGAGGTAAGGAGCTAGGAAGAGAGAAGGAAGGGAGGAGGAGAGAAGGAGGAGGAGAGGGAGGAGGAGGAGGAGGAGGAGGAGGAGGGAGGGAGAGAAGGAGGAGGGAGATGGTAGGAGGAGGACGAGGAGGAAGGAGGGGAGAGGGAAGGAGGGAGGGGAGGAGGAAGGGGAGGGAGGATGAGGAGGAGGAGGAGGAATGGAGAAGGAGGGAGGAGGAGGAGGAAGGAGGAGGAGAGGGAGGAGAGGAAAGGGGGAGGGAGGAAGGAGGAGGAGGAAGGAGGGAGAGAAGGAGGTAGGACGAGGAAGGGAGGAGGAGGAGGAAGGAGAAGAGGGAGAAGGAGGAGGAGGAGGAGGAGCGGGAGGAGGAGGAGGAAGAGGAGGAGGAGAGAAGAGGGAGGAGGAAAGAAGGGAAGAGGAGGAGGAGGGAGAAGAGCGAGGAGAGGAGAGGAGGAGGAGAAGAGGAGGAAGGAAGGAGGAGGAGGAGGAGAGAGGAGGAGACAGAAGGAGGAGTAGGAGGAGGAAGGAGGAGGAGGAGGAGGAGGAGAAAGGAGGAGAGAGGAGGGAGGAAAGGGAGAGGAGGAGGAGGGAAGGGGAGGAAGGAGAGGAGAGGAGAAGAGAGAGGAGAAGGAGAGAGAGGAGGAAGGAGGAGGAGAGAGAAGGATGAGAGAGGAGGAGGAAGGAGGAGAGGGAGGAGGAGGAGAGGAAGAGAGGAGAGGAGGAGAAGGAGGGAGGAGGAGAAGGAGAGAAGGAGGAGGAGGAAGGAGGAGGAAGGAGAGAGAGGAGGAGGAGGAGAGAGGAGAGAGGAGAGGGGAAGGAAGGAGGAGGGAGGAGGAGAAAGGAGAGGAGAGGAGGAGAGGAAGAAGGAGAGGAGGAAGAGAAGGAGGAAGAGGAGGAGAGGAGGAGGAGAGGAGAAGGAGGAGAGGGGAGGAGGAGGAGAGGGGAGGAGGAGGAGGAGAAGGAGGAGAAGGAGGGAGGAGGACAAGGAGAAGGAGGAGGAAGGAGAAGGAGGAGGAGGGAGAAGGAGAAGGAGGAGGGGGGGGAAAGGAGGAGGAGGAGGAGGGGAGGAGGAGGAAGGAGAGGAGAGGAGAAGGAGGAGGAAGAGGAGGAGGAGGAGGGGGAGAGGGGGAGGGGGGAGGAGGAGGAGGAAGAGAGAAGTGTAGAGGAAGGAGGAAAGGAGGGGAGGAGGAAGTAGATGGGAGCGGAGGGAGAGAGGAGGAGGAGGAGGAGGAGGAGAGGAGGAGAGGGAGGGAGAGAGAGGAAAGGAGAGAGAGGAGGAGAAGGAGGAGGAAGGAACCCGGTAAAAGGAGGAGGGGGGAGGAGGAGGGAGGAGGAGGGAGAGGAAGGAGGAAGGAAGGAGGGAGGAGGAGGGAGGAGGGAGGGAGAGGAGTAGCGGAGAGCGAGCGGGACAGAGGAAAGGAGAGAAGATGGAGGAGCCAGGAGGAAAGAGAGGAGGAAAGAGAGGAGGAAAAAGAGGAGGAGGAGCAGAAGGAGGAGGAACCCGCCCGAGCCCGGAGGACAAGGAGGAGGACCCCCCCCCGGGACCGAGGAGGAAGGAGGAGGACACCCCTCTCTGCACTCTCTTTCTCATTTTTCTGCGCTCTCTGTCTTCCCCCCTCCCCCTCTTCCCTATCCTCTTTTCCTATTTTCCTCTCCCCCTCCCTCTCCCTCCTCCTACTCTTCCCTCTCCTATTCCTTCCCTCTCCACATACTCAACACACCCACCTACACATAATTTCCTTTGCCTCCCTCTCTCACTCATCCTCCTTTAAACTCTCCAAAAAGATTCTTTCACTCTCTCTCATCAACTCTATAACCTTCTCCATCACTCTCCACCCTCTCCTCTCCTTCTATCCGCTTCATCTCCTATCTCATCTTCATATTTCCCTTCTTTTATCATCCCTACCTCCCCCTCCCTCACGTCCTACACAATCGAGTCCTCTGACCCCTATAACTAATCCAAGGAACAAAGGAATTCCTCTCCTATGCGATTAATCAATAGGCCGAAACCATTGGTTCTCCTCTTACCTCCCCCCTCCACCTTCAGTCCCACTCCCGTTTTTTTTCATTCGCCTTCCCACTCCTGCGCCTTTTCAACCCGCGACTTCTTTAAGCATTCATGTACATTTGCAAAATGACTACAGAAATGAACAGCAATGACGTTATCAGTGATTACCACAGACATACTCTGCGTTCCATTGAAAAACGTTGTACTCTGCTTCATCTCTGCTATCCTGGCGACCCAATCCCAGCATTCCTGCAGTGACTTCCCACCCAGTGGCAGAGGTCAACTTTTGGTCGCGCAGCACCTGGAGCATCTCAGAAGGCGCTCTGACCAGAGATACTATATAGTGTCTTTGCTCTAACTGCTTCACACTGGAGTGCGTCACCTGGAGCATCTCAGAAGGCGCTCTGACCAGAGATACTATATAGTGTCTCTGCTCTAACTGCTTCACACTGGAGTGCGTCACCTGGAGCATCTCCGAAGGCGCTCTAACTGCTTCACACTGGAGTGCGTCACCTGCTGGAGCATCTCAGAAGGCGCTCTGACCAGAGATACTATATAGTGTCTCTGCTCTAACTGCTTCACACTGGAGTGCGTAACCTGCTGGAGCATCTCAGAAGGCGCTCTAACCAGAGATACTATATAGTGTCTTTGCTCTAACTGCTTCACACTGGAGTGCGTCACCTGGAGCATCTCAGAAGGCGCTCTGACCAGAGATACTATATAGTGTCTCTGCTCTAACTGCTTCACACTGGAGTGCGTCACCTGCTGGAGCATCTCAGAAGGCGCTCTAACCAGAGATACTATATAGTGTCTCTGCTCTAACTGCTTCACACTGGAGTGCGTCACCTGGAGCATCTCCGAAGGCGCTCTAACTGCTTCACACTGGAGTGCGTCACCTGCTGGAGCATCTCCGAAGGCGCTCTAACCAGAGATACTATATAGTGTCTCTGCTTTAACTGCTTCACACTGGAGTGCGTCACCTGGAGCATCTCAGAAGGCGCTCTGACCAGAGATACTATATAGTGTCTCTGCTTTAACTGCTTCACACTGGAGTGCGTCACCTGGAGCATCTCAGAAGGCGCTCTGACCAGAGATACTATATAGTGTCTCTGCTCTAACTGCTTCACACTGGAGTGCGTCACCTGCTGGAGCATCTCCGAAGGCGCTCTAACCAGAGATACTATATAGTGTCTTTGCTCTAACTGCTTCACACTGGAGTGCGTCACCTGGAGCATCTCAGAAGGCGCTCTGACCAGAGATACTATATAGTGCCTCTGCTCTAACTGCTTCACACTGGAGTGCGTCACCTGCTGGAGCATCTCAGAAGGCGCTCTAACCAGAGATACATGTACTATATAGTGTCTCTGCTCTAACTGCTTCACACTGGAGTGCGTCACCTGCTGTGAATAGCAACAATGAAAATACAACGCCCGTAGTCGCGTTTGAATGGCTCATACTAAACATCGAATCGAATGGAAGTAACTCCACGGACTTGCAAGGTAAACATACTTCGAGCCGTGGAGATGACAGTCATGGAAGTGGCAGGAGTGCCGATTGCTTTCCAAATTCGAAGATATTAATATTTTAGTCCTCCCATCACTGTGGCAGAGTGGATTATATGTCATAGCTGAATATCTGTAGTAAACGTCGGCATTCATACACGAAATGGCAAATAACACACATTTTGGGCTTTCCCTTGACCATCATTTATGATTGGCGATGTTTATCTCCCTTCTATCATCAATTGCAATCGACCCTAATTCGATCAAGAGCGAATTAATTTATTGTGAAATCATTTTGGGGATTCATATGTCCAAAAAGGGCCACCATAACCCTATACTTTTAATGATAACGTGCTTTTTAAGTTAAGAAAACAACAATCAAAATTCATCAACCTGCTACGCTTCGTAGCAGAGATGAAGCAGAGTACAACGGAACGTAGAGATAGAAAATTAATAAAAGCCAATTGCAGATCGTCTGAAGCTGAATTGAGCAACATGCATTGATTCCCCTTGAATACTCTCTTTTCACCGCATTCAAAAACGATGGCTTTTTTTCACAGAGGTATTTGTCTCCCTCGAACAGTCTATTACTTTCTACCGCTGTAGTCGGGAGATGTTCGCTACACGGAATATGATGCTGCCCCTGTGGTGCCCTCAGTAGCGAGGCGACGACTTCCTGTGTGCGCAGGTGTTGACCACCTTCTTCAAGGAGCTAGGACGCTATCACACACTGAGTAAGAGAAGCTTTATGGGGGATGAAGAAGTGGACAACGATGACAATAACAACAACAACAACAACAGCAACTAGTACTACTACTACTACTACTACTACTACTACTACTACTACTACTACTACTACTACTACTACTACTACTACTACTACCACCACCACCACCACTACTGCTACTACCACTACTACTACTACCACTACTACTACTACTACCACTACTACTACTACTACTACTACTACTACTACTACTACTACTACTACCATTACTACTACTACCACTACTACTACTACTACTACTACTACTACTACTACTACTACTAACTACTACTATTACTACCACTACTAACTACTACTACTACCAACTACTACTACTACTACTACTACTACTACTACTACTACTACTACTACTACTACTACTACTACTACTACTACTACTACTACTACTGCTACTACCAACTACTACAAACTACTACTACTACCAACTACTACTACTACTACTACTACTACTACTACTACTACTACTACTACTACTACTACTACTACTATTACTACTCCTACTACTCCTACTACTACTACTACTACTACTACTAGTACTAGTACTACTACTACTACTACTATTACTACTATTTCTACTACTACTACTATTTCTACTACTACAGCTACTGCAGCAGCAGTAGCAGCAGCAGCGGCGGCAGCAGCAGCAGTAATGACAACGACAACAGCCATAGTGGTAGTTTATTAATTTTGTGTGAATTGTCGACCGAGTACGATCCCTTCCTCTTCCCTTCTCTCCTTCCCCCTTGAAATTGAAGAGGGGGTTTGCGCACGTGTGTGTGTGTGTGTGTGTGTGTGTGTGTGTGTGTGTGTGTGAGTGTGCGTGCGCATGTTTGTGTGTGTATGTGTGTGGGTATATGTGTGTGTGTTTGTGTGTGTGTGTGTTTGTGTGTGTGTGTGTGTGTGTGTGTGCGTGTGTGTGTGTGTGTGTGTGTGTGTGAGTGGTGAGGGGGGGGGGGGGGGGGTTTGTGAGCGGGAAGAAGGCTGGGAGAGTTTGTGTGGTGGGTAGGAATGGGCGTAAAGGGCTTTGGTGAGGAAACCCTTACAAAGTTTTAACCAAGAATTTTTCTCTCGCGCGCGCACACACACGTCTATAGTGTCAGACGCAAAGAGTATAATAGTCATCTGGATTGAAGGCTACGTATACACATTCGAAAGATACCGAATTTCTTGGTAACAAAAAGTTGAGTCTCAGAGTAGCTGGCATGCTGTTGTAAATGTATATCCATTATACAGTTTTGTGATCACTGTCCATAATCGGCTGTATGGATAAAAATGAAGTCTGTATCTATAGTTCTTTGTAAAGGCGAGAAGTGGACAGAGAGAAAGCCCTGTGCTTCAGTTCTTTCGAAAAAGCTCTTACAGCTGTGCATGAGACTTTGTTGCTGACACACTGCTTTCCTTTACTCGCTGTCGGTGCGATATGTGACTTCTTCATAGGCGATGTTTACAACAAAACGCAAGATTTTTTTCCCCCCTGAAGTCATGTCATTTCGATATCCATGACCCTCAGTATAAAAGAGGGAATCGTCTCATTTTTCGACCAGCGTTTTCGCGTAGTGCGCTTTTACTTCGCATGTCATGAAAGGAACGTAGGCCTATATTCCAGTAAATTACTCAATAATATTCAGTGTGAAAAATCACCTCTTGTAAGATCAAAAGATACTTCCCCCCATCGGATACCGATGACCATTAAAACATTAGACCCAAATGTTTTATCACCTCAGCTCCTTTTCGCGATGGGCCCATGGCTTCTTTCCACTCGCAGTATTTCGACACGTAATTACGTCATCTAGCATGTGACCTCATAGGAATTTTCCGGTGGTTGATGTCGCATGAGCTGGAAAAGACGGAACGTTGTTGATCACTGACATCGTTCCTTTCCTCGCCATTGTACGATGTTCAAGAACACCTTCCAGAGTGGGTTTCTGTCCATCCTCTACAGTGTCGGCAGCAAGCCTCTAAATCTCTGGAACCAGTGTGTCCGCAACGGCCACATCAAACGCATAACGGATGGGGATGTGCAGTCGCTGGTGCTGGAGATAAGTGGGACCAACGTGGCCACGACCTACATCTCGTGTCCTGCCAACCCCAAGCGGACCTTGGGCATCAAGCTTCCCTTTTTGGTCATGGTCATCAAGAACGTCAACAAGTACTTCAGCTTCGAGGTGCAGGTCCTGGACGACAAGAACATCAAGAGAAGGTTCAGGGCCAGCAACTACCAGAGTACCACGCGCGTCAAGCCCTTCATCTGCACCATGCCCATGCGACTGGACGAGGGCTGGAACCAGATCCAGTTCAACCTGTCCGACTTCACGCGCCGTGCCTATGGGACAAACTTCGTAGAGGCATGTCGTGTCCATGTTCACGCCAACTGCCGACTGCGTCGAGTTTACTTCTGCGACCGCCTCTACACAGACGAAGAGCTCCCTCCCGAATTCAAACTATATCTGCCTGTCAGCAACAAGGCACCCAGACGATACCAAGACTAGGCCTGACCCGAGGATAGAACATTTAAGAAGAAGACTCTGATGATCCCATACATTTCGGACCGTAAGCACTGGTGTGAGTGACTAAAATCATCTCTGGCTGGATTGTGTTTGGAAAATATGTCTTCGAGAAGAAAAGTTGCCGGCCAACTCAACAGAACTCGGCAACCCCAAATGGTAGAGAAATCAATGGACCAGTGTTGTGGAGCATTATGTCAGGATCAACTGAGTTATTACCTGAAAGTAAGGAGAAACAGACACATATTTCTTTCCAGGAAGTATGAGAAAATCTGCAACTTGGTATGGCAATGAAATAGTGTGAACATTAATGCACATATGCAAGATCTTTCTCGAAGAACATGAAAGATACAATGCTTCAGCAAACATCATCCAAAAGAAATCGCCTGTCATTGTATCTGGTAAGCCTTATTTATTTGTGAGACGTTAAGTCATATGCATACAAAAATTAGTACACCCAACTTGTTGGCACAGTTTACTTGTTTCATTTTAGCAAAGAACTTAGTTAAGTTCTTTGATTTTAGTAAGAGTGTTTGAAATCGTCACCTTTTTCCTGGATATTTTTGGTTTTCCTCCGACCACGTAGTCTCTTGCAACAGCCTCAACACAGGTGTTCGCTCCCTCTGTCTTTTCCTCGACTTTACAATGATGCGTCAGAATCCCTGAGAATTGCATTATGCTACGTGCATGTCCGTGTAATCCCTCCCCACCTTTTGCCCCTCTTGTTGGATCATTCTCATTGCCAGCCAGACGTTTTCAAGACCTCACTTAAAAGAGTCCTTTTTCTGTCATTGCAGACGACCCCAACCTTCAACGGAAAAGCAGCATGGGATGAATGGGGATATCTCCATCCAGACGCAGTGTCCACTTCTTATCCGAGTCCAGTCATTAGGAGCACCATGTGGAGGTTCAAAGTCGTAACGACTCATTCCTTTGACCCTGCCTGCTCCACGATGACTTCAGACTCAAACTGAAACGACAACCCTTTCTCTCTATCATACTTACATGTTCTTCATATGGAAATCCTACGTCTTGTGCTGTGCTAATCAATACTACTAATACTACTACTACTGCCGCAAAGTTTGTCCTTCTTCTCATTGAGGTGCAGAGCGTCTTATCGACGTCAACTACTGGCGCCACCCCCCGAGTTCTTTTCGACGACTCTCAGTGACGTTGACACGTGTGCACCCGACTGGGCCTGTTATTCGAACGACGAAGGACGTGATGCTCTGACGGAAACACGTCTTGAAGGAGGAAGTGTCTGATCCCAAAGTCGCTTCGTTGTCAGCAAGATGCTAGAGTTCCTTCAGGCACGTCCACGATTGCAGGGCATATGGCATCGGAAGAGACGCTTCTTCAAGGGAAGGACACGTCTTCAAAGACAGGACGCACTTTCCTTGAAGGAGGGAACTTTCATGCAAAAAACAACAACAAATGTTTACCCAAACAGGGAGTCTCGAAAGAGGGAGTGTGTCCACATAGGTATGAGTCATTCCAATGAAAAGGGCCTACTTTAATTGTGGTGCTGTCTGTCTGGGTTTTCCATGGTAGGAGATCATGAACTGGCGTGTCTTTGAATTATTCGAGAGCGGCATATAAGGAAAGATGCTTAAAAAAAGAGATTAAGTTTCGATGCAATGACAATTCCCCGTAAACTTCGTTCTGCAAGCTGCTCTGGACGCAATGTACGTAACTCGACACTTCTTTAGTGAAATTACTGCATGCCTAATGTCTTTCAGCAACACGAACTTTTCTGTGATGGTGAGCTTGTTGACAGTTCTGATTACTAAAGAACTAGTTTAATCGAAGAATCTAACGTTCTCATTCCGGCTCATGCGATGTTTCTTTATTCTTGCTAAACGTGACTTCTACGGCCCAGGGACTTCAAGGCCTGACCGCCTGACTGTTGGGGAAAATCTGAGATTTTTTGGGGTGGCTTTCACGAAATCGATGTTTCAGTTCTTTGAGATGACTGTTGGCATTTTCGTTCTAGTTGTATAATCGATTTTGCACTTGTACCAAATCTACCAGTGATGAGTCTTTACTGTGGAAAACATGCGTACTGAAGTGAAATTCGTTTGGGATAAACTAGGTTCGAGATTGCTGTGAACTGTCTCATCATAAGCTGTATAGTGAACGAAATTGTCGTGACAATGAAGAGCATTGGAATCATTGCAATGGGAATGCAATGTTAAATGCATCAGAATAATTGATGACCTCGCATGACCTTGAAAAAGAACACTCATCTTCCGCAATATTTTACCTTTTGTACCTTTTATATCTCGATCATTATTTATGTAAAAGAAATATTTTGCAATAGTAAAGAACACGCGGTTATAATATTTCTTGTTCAATATTATTCTTGGACATTGACAAACAAGTTTATGTCAAACTTTATTTAAACTATAAAAACAATCTCGATGAAGTTGTGTTTCTAGATATTGCTAATTTTATTTGCTTTCCATTTTGAAAAAGTGGAAATGATGATACTGACAATAACCAGAGACAACTCTATCTTAAATAATAGTTGTTTCCGTATTTGAAAGACCGTTCTTCGATTGAATTATCGTACGGGTCGCACCAAGCCTTATATCCAGACGAAACGCCATCTAGTGACAAGGGCGTGCTTGGGCAAGCTCTGATTTGATGCGACACAATCAGCACACTAGCGCGTGCATACAGCTGCATCTTTAACCGTCCAACTGTGTTCCTCAGTTCTGGCTTGAGTGCAGTAAAGAAGCTCCTACACCTTTGGAGACAAAGAAGACAACAAAATTTCTCAACAGTTTTCGGATATGAATAAAGAAAACTATCATATAACTTTAGCGAACTTGAAAGAGTATTTGCCATTGTTTGTACAGTTCCGCGTGCTTTATCAAATGAATAAACTCTTGAAAAGAGAATCTGTCTTTCAGTAATGAGATCGAAAACAATCTGCGATCTTTTTGCTCGGTGCAGATGACAGACCACATATAATATTACCAGTTGAAAATTGTGATCGATTTCACCATTGCGATGTAAAAACCATGATTAAACAAAATAATTAAACCATAATTATGCCACAATCATTTGACCTTAGCGTGACATTCCAAAGTTTGTACACGTAGCAATTTTTTCGTTACTTGTAAAGTAGTGTCTTCAAAAGAGAATTGTAGGCTATAAAGACACCGTGTCATTTCGAGACAGAGGAAGGACAGCTTATGGGTATGCGAACAAAACCCGTAGTGTAGCGGGCAAAATGAAAGCCCGTAATTTAATAGGCGAACTTCAAGTTTTGCTTCTCAATAAAATATTCGATTTTGTTAAGTTTCGTTGAGTTCAAAACTACAGCATTCGACCGGAGCCGCTCTCTACCTCCTTCATCATCTGAAACCTCTATAGATCCTGGGCTTTCCGGGCTAAAGGCCTGGTTTGATTGACCAAACAAAGCTTACGCCCACTTCGATGTTGCAGCTATCTCATCTGACAAATCAGGACACAGCTTCGGTGAGTTCTGCGTCCTGATTGGTTAGATATGATTGTTACTACGTCCTGATTGGTTAGATATGATTGTTACTACGTCCTGATTTGTTAGATATGATTGTTACTACGTCCTGATTGGTTAGATATGATTGTTACTACGGCGAAGTAGGCGTAAGCGTTGCTCAATTAAAACAGGCCTCTAACTCAAGTGGTTCAACCAATTTCATTGTAATGGTTTCAAACCAAACGTACATGAAGATCTAAAAACCAACTCATAGGCCTACGCAGCGACTATAACGTCGCCGAACTCCCATGTATCCATCTCCAAGAAATATGTCTACACTAGGTAAAAGATCTACACTCTCTACACTCATCTCGAATAGACAGAAAAACCAGAAGCTCGCGCACACTCATCATGTGTTCTGGCATGAACATTATTTGACCGCTTACGCAAGCTGAATAGCAAAGCTATTTAAATAAACATGCAAATTCAATTGCAATTACCAGTGCACAAACATCGTTTAACGTCTTCTGGTAGAAAATTCAAGTATCCAATCGAATTTTTTTCTTCGTTGTGTCCAGCAGTCCAGTGTACCAAAGACTCTATATGATCTTTGGTGTACTGTGTGCATGGTGGTCAGTTTTCTACTAACAGCATCCCTGTGTGAATGCCAATATATAATTTACCATAATGAACTTCATTTGCCGTGGCAAACAGTTTTTTAGAGAGGGTAATGTGAATTTTTGACACGATTTTATTCCTGGTCAAACTATTCTTGATGAGAAACACGATGGGGTTCCATTTCATGTTTGATTGATGAACGGTCAGAAACAGAGTCATCGATCAGAGTTTTAAGGCAAAACAGTACTGGGGGAGTGTGAAAACGTGTTTTGTTTCAACTGTCCAGACCACCAAAGAAAAGTTCTTATTCCTAGATCTCATATTTCCTTATATGTCATCAAGATTTGAGTTTCTGACATCCAGCTAGAGTAGCTGTTCTAACACCACCCTACCGTACTTACACGTAGATTCAACTATACACTCTTTATTGCACACTGTGTAACTGAGTGTCGATGGTATCTGGTGCCTTCGTTGTAGATTGCCCCTCCCCTGCCAACCTTCTTTCATATCCTTCGAGCCAGTAAAGTTTTAGTCCAAGCTTCTGCTTCTGTATTTCATTAAAATAGTTATAAAAGTCTTTGATACAACGATAACCTCCTTGCTGGCGACCGTCTTTTCATAAAGGCTGGGAAGAGTAGCGTCCCTTGGAGCACACACACACAGTAGCGGAAGTGTTGGCATGACGTAATATGGCTGCCTGTCTTTGTTGACCGCGGAAACTCTGGCCTGCAGATCTGCTCTCAGTCACAGCTGTCCTTAGGGCCGGGGACGTATGGTTAGAGGGAGAACAGCCTTCCCGTCCAAGGGCAGGTCGAGGGGGCCACGAATACTCATGGTTCGCATCGTCTGCTGCGTTCTGCTGCTGACCTTCTGCGTGGATGTAGCTGGTGAGTGGGCAATACAACAACTCGATCATCATCATCATCTGGCAGGGGTTATACCATCCCAATCTGCAGTCATGGACAGGTAGTTTAAATCATAGTTTGGGTTCTTCGTGAGCGGTGCTCGCTTTATTTCGAAAGTGGTTGTGATTCAAGAACTGGCTCAAGGTTTTGGCTGTTCACAAAGCTTTTGAACTAAAGTCAAAGGAAACTTGCATTCTCATCCCAGTCGAGTCAGCTGGCTTCGAACACCAGAGTTGCAATAATTGATCGATATGTCATGAAGCCACAAAAAAATGAATGCCAAAATCTCCATGTACCTAACTTTTTGTGTTTATTATTAATATTAACAGTAACGTCATCTGTAACCAGTAATTCTGTAGATTTATTTAGGTGCTCTTCCGGTTCCACGCCCTGTCCCCCTCGCAATATCTCTCCCAACAACAGTCGACAGCCAAATAAATGAAATATTGGTAACTTACTTGCAGCAGAATGTCGTTTCCTTCAGTCTGTAAGTGTAGACGTTGGTACTTTAGCCATTCCCTTTTCTTCCTTTACAGTTGTTAGGAACGATGTGTCAAAATCAACTTTTATGTATAGATGTAAGGGTGGTAGTGTTGGTACACAGTACACAAACGTTTTTGTGCAGCAATCGTGGTGTTGGTTTTGTTTGCCGGCATCAGCGATACTCACATAAGTTATGCTGTAGTTTTGAGTTTCTCTGGTATGAGTCTGTGTTAGATTACCGTTTTTTGTGACTGAACCAGTGCATGTATGATCACAGAGGCATGCATGTGTGTGCATGACTTGGTGTTTTCCCACAGGCCCATGCGTGCATGTTATGATTGAGTTATTTAAGTTCATTGTCAAGCAAGCCATCTATGCATTTGAGGATGTCTCAGTTTTTAAAGAAAATATATTGTCATTTTTTGGTATTTTCTGTATACTGTATGCATCTGGAAGTTTTTGTACATTTTTGTGAGTAGTAAAGTATATAATCATTTTGTTCAAATAAACTTTGAAGGAGATGGAGTGAAAAAGGCAATTGTAAAATGTGTGTCTTGATGGCAGAGTAATGGATGTTGTTTCATCATGCTTGTCATCATCGTCGTCATCATCTTTGTCATCGTTGTCATCATTGCGGTCATCATCATCATCGTCATCAGTCTATGCCACCTGAACACCAGTCAGTTGAGAGGGAAGCCTTTGTTAATGTTTGGGAGTATCAGAAAGGGAAGTGCACTGAGTTCAGGGTCATCAACACACTCCTGTCACCTGGAGAGGATCACATATGCCGCCCCCCCCCCCCCCCCCCCTCCTTTTTTTTTCACAGCTAAGAAAGCTAGGGGATGTAGCAAGTGCTCAATAAGCCCTTTAAGCCAGTTGTAGCCTAAAGTGGGCTATTGGGCTGTTTGATTTGTATAGTTCCACTGAATCCCATTTATTTAGAGTCATTGATCTGGTTCCTATCAAGAGTGGATCAGGGATCAACAAAGATGCCCTACACATTTCAACCAAGATGGAATGGAAGGGAAGAAAAGTTCCCGTAAATACGTTTTGTTTTTGCTTTTGGCATGTCATGGATGTTGAACCAAGGCTAATGTAGCCATGTGCACAGATGGGTTGAAGTATCATAGATGTTCACCAAGTACTCACTCATGCACAGACAGAATTAAATGCACATTCAGAATTAAATGCACAGAGAGATTTACGGCACAGGTTTGCAGCATGTATGGCATTGTCAAGGTATTTAAATAAACCCAGATTTTTCCTGTCCCAGAGATAGAACCACGGCACTGCGCCTCACACATGATCAATTTTATTGGTGGTTAGAGAACATAGGAGATAGGGGAAAAAAAGATGTGGTAGTTACAGAAACCCAACTCACTCTTTTTTCAGCTGACTCATAATTTTGTATTTGATCATGCAAAAAAAGAAAAACAAAAAAGGAAATTTAAAAAGTTGACAATAAACAATGAATTGCATACAATCCCATCTTCCCTACCCTATGAGCACTCGGGGAATCCAATATTTAAGTATTTTAAAAATGTTTTTAATTTTAGTGAAAAAAAGTTTTATTCTGTTTAATCTGGCCTCTTCATAGAAGTCAAAAATAAAATATTGAAAAGTTCAGGCTGACCTGCCTACCCTTTTTGTGGTTGCTGTTGCCATGATACCCTTAACCAAAATTATATATATTTTTTGCTTTACCATATCTCTTTGAAGTCTCTATTACTAAGACTTCTTGAAATACATTGTGATTAATTTGTTTGCGTGTTTCAAAAATAAAAGGTTTTAATAAAAGAATAGCTCAACAGAGTTCCAGTGACTTTCTATATAAAAAATTATGACTGGTATAAAAAAACACACAAAAGTTTGTGGATAATATTAATCAGATGAATGTGCACCTTTATGTGCATAGTCAAGTTTCTTTGACACTTTGACACTTTATTTGTCAAAGCCATAGGCTCATCGACAAAGGGATGGGTTAGTGACAAAAGCAACATGCAAACAATTTTCTTACATTATTTGGGCCCTGATCCATATCAGCAAACAGCACCCAATGATAGCAGAACATTCGTACAATGATTACATTATTCCTGCTTGTATGAGGGGCAGAACTTCTGAAAAATTCCTACCAAAAAAGATGTGGCCTTCTTTCTCTACCCTTCATGCCTGCACAACCCGTTGATAAATGTAATTCACCCAGACAGTTATCTGTCAAGGTCCTAGGTCCAAGGACAAAAATATAGGGGGTCAGTAGGAGTGGGGGCAGGGGGAGGAGGAATCTCATGAAAACCAATGTGAGACTCAAAACAATGTCATCCAGGTACATTCAATGAATGGACAAAACGAAGCAAACAACTGGGAGGGTGGAGTGGGGTGGAGTGGGGTGGGGTTTACTCAATGGCATGACGACATCTCATGCAATTAGTCTCATGCATGCAGACTTAAAAGGCTGGGGAATCCAAGCCAGATAAATATGGGTGGTTCTATAGTCAAGTTTCCTGCTGCACAAAAAGAAGTTTGTTTAGACACATCAGGTGGGTTCATTGAGGTGTACTCCAAAGCCATCATCACCTATTGTTGCACCTTTAAATCATCTGTAGAGGATTGTGAACTGATTGATCAGTATTGTTGTGTCTACTTACAAAAGATGTGTGAGTGCATGTCATGAAGAAGAAATAAAAAAGTTGCACCTGCTTGAATTAATTCCTCGAGATTACCATACTGCACCATGACTTTTAAACTAATTTATAGTAAAACCTTTTGCATTAGAAATGTTTTTGTTCTGTACTGATTCCTAGATGTTCAGAAAGTGGGGGGGGGGGGGGGGGGGGGGGGGGGGGGGGGAGGGGGGGAAGAGCACTGAAACATTTTGCAATTTAGGGTAAGGGAAAAAAAAGTTTGTTTCAGGTATCGTCACCCCACCACCACCCACCACCACCCCCCAAAAAAGATGTGTGTGTGTGTGTGTGTGTGTGTGTGTTTAATAGTTCAAAGAAAGGTTGCTGAACCTTGAATGTCTCTCTCAGAGAAAAACTTGGTCTCAAGATAATGGACATGAAGGTCAGCCATCTGAGAAATCTTGGTTTACTCTTTGCTGCCAGGGGTAAATGAAAACAGTCCCAGTGCCACTGCCAGTGTCAGCTTTCAGTTTTACATGCCATTTTCAAAAGGCCTGTGTGTTTGTGTGTGTGATTGTGTGTGCGTGTGATTGTGTGTGTGTGTGTGTGTGTGTGTGTGTGTGTGTTTGTGTGTGTGTGTGTGTGTGTGTGTGTGTGTTTGTGTGTGTGTGTGTGTGTGTGTGTGTGTGTGTGTGTGTGTGTGTGTGTGTGTGTGTGTGTGTGTGTGTGTGTGTGTGTGTGTGTGTGTGTGTGTGTGTGTGTGTGTGTGTGTGTGTGTGTGTGTGTGTTTGTGTGTGTGTGTGTGTGTGTGCATGTGTTTGTATGCATGTGTGTGCATGCATGCATGTGTGTGCGTCATGTGTGTGTGTGTGTGTGTGTGTGTCTGTGTGCGTGTTTTCCATCAGTGATTTAAAAAGTGAATGGTTGGTGTCAAAATTTAGGGTTGATTAGGTGACCCAAAACGAGAAACTTCTTTTGTGGCCTAATTTGACATGGCAAAGATGAAGGAAAGAGCAATGATTGAGATTGTATGTGTAATTGTACTTATCATATCTACCAGATTGTATGTGTAATTGTACTTATCATATCTACCAGATTGTACGTGTAATTGTACTTATCATATCTACCAGATTGTACGTAATTATACTTATCATATCTACCAGATTGTATGTGTAATTGTACTTATCATATCTACCAGATTGTATGTGTAATTGTACTTATCATATCTACCAGATTGTATGTGTAATTGTACTTATCATATCTACCAGATTGTATGTGTAATTGTACTTATCTTATCTACCATATTTATATTGTAGATGTACAAGTGAGAGCAACCATGTAGCAAACCTTTCAAAGCTTTTTCTCTAGTAAATTGAAATTGTAGTGAGATTATGTATCTGTTGCAAAAGTTTATTTTAAAGGAAACTTTTTTTCAGAAAGCAGTTTGAAAATTACGCCAAAGAAAAAGATAATTGTCGTTGTGATAACCTGACTGTCCCTATTTTTTTCTTCTGACCCTAAATTTTTTTAAATTGTGACCCCCCCAAAAAAGGGAAAAAAGGAGAAGAAATGAAAGAAAGAAATTAATTGTGTGCTGTCCCATCTTCCCTGCCTGATGAGCACTCAGGGAATCAATTATTTAAGTTTATGAAGGGTTTTTTTATCAGCAAAAGAGAAATTGTGATTTATGTGCAATCTGGCCTCCTCTATAAAAAAATTACATATATACTTTTAAAAGTTCAGACCAACTTATGGAACCTATTTTTTCTGGCCATGTTACTATAACCACAAATATTTTTATTTTTTTTACCTTATAGAATAGATAAAGTAGAAGAAATGCGTAATAAATGTGGTGGTTAAAGTGTTTTTTTCATTTTGCCACAGTCAAGGTTTAACATTTGACATGGATTGAAGTTGTTACTGCAGTATTTGAGAAGACATCTTGAAATTTTATTGTTTACACACCAGCTGGTGAAAATATTCCTACATAAAAGCCTGATTTGAGATGAGTTAGACAGCTAAGATTTAGAAACTGTGAGAAGATTTCGTTATGTTTGACAGCGTTGTTGAAAGTTCTCTCTAGTGAAAGTGATTTTTCTGATTGAAAGAAGGACTTTTGTGTGTAGTTTTGGGTACCTACATGTGTGTGAAGATGCCGCCGTCAGTGTGGTGTAGATTTTGGCTCCAGTTTTTCTTTGACTTTTGGACAGTTTTCAAGTTTGTGTTTTCACCAAGTCCAACAGAACTCACCTGAATTGTTTTCCAGCCACCATCCCTCTTGTTGACAACAGCTGCTGTTGTGAGCACTACTCCAACAGTTCAATCAAAAACCACTGTTCTGCCTTCAGGGTACATCTGCACTCCAGTATAGCAGAGACAAGGTGCTGTCACTGCATGAAAAGGTGTATCCACCGGATCCTACACTTGATGCCACCTTGTTTGAACTTGGTATCAAGCAACGTGTGAAGGCCAGGAGATCCAGGGTAGGGGGGAGGTGAAAGCTTGTGCTTGGTACTAGCATTATGGTCAGTACCCCGGATACTGTATGCGCTGACTGCTGGCCGCTGTCTTTGGATGAGAAGGTTGCTATTCCATCAAGCCTTCATGGGTCTAGAGATGTCAATGGCGCTACATCTCCCGACGTCATCGACTCTGGCAGCGCATCATCGCCTACACCTCCAGTCTTCAGGCCGGTGCCCCTCAGCCCAGTGTCTGACGCCTCAGACACTGAGTCTGCGCTTCTTCCTTTTCCTGATGTCTCTCTAAACTCTACTGTCAACAACAGTACGCTGGTTGTCCCCACTCCTGGAGTGTCGGACTTTGTGTCGGGCACTCCTCGTGGGCGGCAGCCTTACAACCTTGTCGACGTCAAGTCATCGTCACATGACCGTCTGTCTGTGTGTGTCTTTAATGCACAGTCTGTTGGGAACAAGTCCAAGCGCATTGACATTGTGGAGTATATCTGTGATGAGAAAGTGGATATTATGTTTCTGACCGAGACATGGCTGAAGACTCACGGCGACGAGTCCAAGCATGTGGACCTTACTCCTGCAGGTTACTGTCTCAAGTCTCATCCTCGTGCAACGAGGGCAGGGGGGGTGGCAGGGTGGCAGTACTGTTTAGAGAACATTTTCTAGTTGTGGTCAGTACATCTTTCTCTTTTTCCAATGACAGTTTCGAGGTCATCCAGCTGACTTGGAACACCCCAGTTTGTGTGCATAGGCCACCCCCCAGCAAAGCAAACAAGTTGAGTGATGCTATGTTCTATGCACAGTTTAGTGATATGTTAGCCACTCTTCAAGGGAATGTTGTCATTGTTGGTGACTTTAATTTCCATTATGATAAGCCAGAAAGCTACAGTACTGTACGCATGGTGGACATCTTTTCTACTTTCGGTCTCAAGCAAGCTGTTTCAGTCCCCACCCACAGGTCTGGTCATATCATTGACTGGGTGCTGTTTTGTCCTGATGACAATGTGTTTCGTTCATGTTATGTCTCTCAAACCTTGACCTCTGACCATTTTGCTGTGTTGTGTGACTTGGATGTGCGGTGGCCGGTGCTGCGGCCGGAGTACCGCAGCGTTAGAAATCTCCGTGGGATTGATTTGACTGTGTTCAAGCATGATGTGGCTGCTCTGGCTGCTGCATCACCCGCGCCATCCGCTGATCAGTTGTGTGATCACCTCCGCTCTGTCCTTGATAGTCATGCCCCAGCAGCGCAGGCAAGGTCCCTTGGCGTCGCTCCACCCCGTGGTATAGCACCATCACTGCCGAACTCCGTGCTTTGAAGCAGAAAAAGCGACAAGCTGAGCGACAGTAGCTGCATTCTGGTTTGGCTGTTCACAAAGAATTTTTTTGTTCTTTCAAACACAAGATCAATCATCTAGTCGATACAGCTAAGACAGTGTACTTCAATGCAAAGATATGTGCTTCTACCACTTGCGGTCAATTATTTTCCATCACGAACATGCTCATGAACAAGACCCATTGTACTACTCTCCCTTCTTCACTAATGTCGCTGTTACCTCAGATGTTTTGCGACTTTTTTATGTCCAAGGTGTCAGATATTCGAAGCAACGTTAGCATGTCTGCTGATGCAGGTGCGCCTGTTAGTGATGACCCAGTATCATTCAGGGGTACTCACCTCCTTCAGTTCAGCCCAGTTGAGGCTAGTGCGGTCCTCAAGACCATCCGCAGTATGAACCCTACCTCCTGTGACCTTGACCCTGTTCCCACACCCCTCTTACGTCTTAGTTGAGTGCATTGATGAAATTCTACCTGTCCTGACACAGATGATCAATGATTGCTTCCAGACTGCATTCCCCTAGTGTTTTCAAGCAGGCTATAGTTAAGCCGCTCCTGAAGAAGCATTGCAGCAGCTGCTGGAGCACGTGTCCCAGTATGACCTTTTGGCCCGTTTTGAATCCGCGTACCGTGTTCATCATTCCACTGAAACAGCTCTGCTCTGTGTTCTAAACAATCTTCTCGTTGCTTCTGATGATTCCAAAGTTTCTCTTCTTACTCTGTTAGACTTGAGTGCCGCGTTCGACACAATAGACCATGGAATTCTTCTCACCCGTCTTAGAAACGTTTTTGGCACTCTTTCCTGCATTCATATCTCTCAGAACGTAGACAGACTGTTTCGATTTCGGGTTTTGCATCTGATCCTACACCTCTCAAGTACAGAGTCCCTCAGGGCTCTGTTCTGGGTCCTCTGCTGTTTCTACTGTACACCCAACCACTCTCCAATGCAATTGATAGTCATTCAGTCTCTCACAGTGAATTTGCTGATGATACTCAGCTCTACAATTCCTCCCATTCCAGTCAAATCCACTCTCTTCTTTCTACCAGCGAACACTGTATCTCTGTCGTGAAACAGTGGATGACCCGGAACAAGCTCCAACTCAATGACTCAAAAACTGAAGCACTCCTGGTGGGCTGCGGAGGCAAATCGGATCAGGCTCTCAAACTAACCATTGGTCACAGTGACATCGTCTTCTCTCAGTCTGTTAGAAATTTAGGCGTCATGTTTGACGATGATCTGTCAATGAGAGCTCATGTCAACAAAGTCTGTCAGTTAGCATATTACGAGTTAAGGAAAATTAGTACCATTCGTCATTATCTTTCTCAGCAGGCCATCAAAATGCTTATACATCCCTTGTTCTGTCTCGTCTCGACTATGGAAACTCTCTTCTTGCTGGCATCCATGACACTCTGCTTAACAAACTCCAGAAAGTTCAGAATTGCACTTCCAGGCTAGTTTTTTGATGTCCCAAGCATACCCATGTCTCTCCACTCCTACATACACTTCACTGGCTCCCCATCTCTCAGAGGATAGATTATAAACTTGCTACTTTGTGCTTCAAGGCCATCAACAACACCGCACCACACGCTCTTACAGAAATTCTTACAGTCTACACGCCCTCCAGATCTCTACACTCAGCTGCTGACTCTAGAATGTTTAAGGTCCTCCGCCGTAACAAGAAAACTCAAGGACAGCGTGCCTTCTCCTATATCGGACCTGTAAACTGGAATAGTCTCCCTCTCTCAGTCTGTCATTCTGACACTCTGCCCCAGTTCAAAAGTGCTCTAAATACCCACCTCTTCCGATCTGCCTTTCCCGCTGAGCTGCTTCGCCTTACTTGATCTGGCCTGCAAGTGCTGTGTATATTGTATAGTTTGTTCTATTGGATCTTAGGTTGGTTTTTGTGTGGTTTTTTTTAATGTGTATAGTGTGTCAGTTTTTGTAGGAATGTGGTGTTGAGCGGTTGTATGAGTGTTGATTCTTTGGATTGTAAACGCCATGAGCTTGCCTGTCAAGGGAACGTATGTGCAGATGAATAAACTATATTATTATTATTATTATTATTATTGCATAAAAAACCTCACTGGATGACAAGGAAATGGGAAACATTCAGAACTGGTACTCCCATGCTCATGTAACCTCTGACCTCTGACCAAATAAGAAAAGGATGTTTGTAGAGCTACATTGTATGCCTAGAGGGGATGAGCTTTTGCCAAGGACAGTGGGGCTACTTTGAAGTGAGAGAGCAGTAGGGCTCTCTGATGCACCTGAGATGTGAGGTCTGGAGGATGTCACAGGTGTGTGTTTGAAAAAAGGGTCAAAAGGTTCTGTACATAGTGACTTTAGTCAAGTTCAGACAGTGCTGTAGCCAGTAACAAAACTCAAGGTATACATAGATGATTGTTGTTGTTGTTGTTATTGTTGTTCTTGCTGGTGGTGGTGGTGGTGCTGCTGCTGCTGCTGTGGTGGTGGTGGTGGTTGTGATGGATATTGTGGCAGTGGTGTTTAAATATATTATACATGTATTTATATGTGAATGTTGTAAGCCTTATTGTAAACTAATTTGAAAAAAATTCATGAAAGGATACATGCTGGAGAGATTCAGAGAACATATGTGCATGTGTGCCCATCTGTATGTATTTATGAGTGTGTGTGTGTGTGTGTGTGTGTGTGTGTGTGTGCATGCATGTATGTGTGCATGCATGTGTGTGTGTGAACATTTGTGTATGGGTGTGTGCATATGTGTTGTAGTTGTTGTTGTCATTGTTGTTGTCATTGTTGTATGGCATATTGGTATACACAGACTGGAGTTTCCAACCTTAATTAGTAAAAGCATGTGAAAAGATATGACACATCAGATGGAAGTGAAGCATGAATAGTCTTGTTTTCATTACCCTACAGCGGACGGGTATGAGCCCTACATGCAGTGGATGACTGCTGTGCGGCTGCCAGACTATGAATCCTTCAAGGATGTACAGCTGCTCAGCTTCCGCATCCCTCTGGACACAGAGGCAATCTTCTGGAAGCTGCAGGCAGGAGCATCCCATCTGGACTGCCCCCAACGCACCGCAAAAGTGTATGTGCTTTGCATGTTCTGTTGGAAGCAATGTAGTTATCTCAGTAGTGGGAGTTCTCATACTTGAGAACAAATGAATAGATATTCATTTGTAAAAAAAGTAATGATCAACTTGTTAAGCTGACTCATTTTGCCGAGTACACAACTCATTTTTCCGAGTACACAATTTCAGTGTAATGTTATGAGGAAATAAATATAGATATTTAGCTGGATCATACATTTGTAAAAGCTTTCATAAGGTATGTTATGCCACTTCATGAAGAAGTTTAAATGAGTTTGATGTTTGCTCCTGCTGTGTATGACTTAAAAGCACAGATCATACTCTCACTCAGTTTTAAACAACCATCTAAGAGCCAATTATAAATTTCCTCATAATATTTATTGCCTTTTATTACACTTTTCATCATTCTGCTATTTGTTGTTTTTTGAACATAATTTCTATAGGTCTTTGGGTATCAACCACACATTAACCATGATTCAACATACCTGTTCTAATCCTGCTTACTTTTCTCAACAGGTTTGCTCAATGGGGCAGCTTCCCAGTCATGGCGCCCTACAATGAGAGTTTCCCTGACCGCTTCTACCCCCCGGGGCTGGGCAGTGTGCATGAGTTTGATGTGACCACAGACAACCTCTCCACCATCGTTTCCATGTCTCAGGCTCGATCTGGAGACTGGTTCCTGGGAGCCATGCTGGTCAAGGCCCCCAAGAAGATTGCCCAGAAGGTGAATGATTCAGCAACAACAGATCATGGTCACTGCATGGAATAGACAGTAGTTGGTAGGAAGGTCTGCTGGTTGAAACTTGATGACCAAAATGGATGAGGACTAGTGGCTCTATCATGATGCATGAAACACCCTCAGATGAGCAAGGCAGGGTTATGGAATGAGATTGATGGGAGAGAACATGAATTACAAGTTGCTAAGATGATGCTGAGCAGAAGACCTACTTCATGATATAGTTATGATGCAATCTTGGAAGAACAGCACTGGGAGATGCAAAATGATGTGAAGAAATCAAAGTAAAAATTATTTAGATTAAGGCTGTTCAGCTGTGATACTGTAACAATTCCCACTGTTGCAGTGAGACAGACTGATATTGCCATGAGACAGTCTGATGTTGCAGCAAGACTCATTTGTTTTGATGAGACAGTCTGATGTTACAGCAAGATTGTCTTTGTTGCAATGAGACAGTCTGATGTTGCAGCAAGACTATCATTTGTTGCAATGAGACAGTCTGATGTTGCAGCAAGACTATCATTTGTTGCAATGAGACAGTCTGATGTTGCAGCAAGATGCATTTGTTGCAATGAGACAGTCTGATGTTGCAGCAAGACTATCATTTGTTTTGATGAGACAGTCTGATGTTACAGCAAGATTGTCTTTGTTACAATGAGACAGGCTGATGTTGCTTGACACTGTTTGATATTGCAGGGCCTGAGCAAGACATGCCAGTATGGAATGACTGCCATTATGGTGTCCAAGGTGCTTGCAGGGGTGACAGAGCTGTCCATAGATGGCAGCCACACTTTGCACTTGCAAGGAAATCTCTCCCGAATGTTCAGGTCAGTGGTGCTGTCAGATTAGATTCGAATGATGACAAGGATGTACAAGGCAGATTGCATGTGTTGTACAGTGCCTTTCCCTAAATCTGCTGGAGTTTTTGGTGGAAAAATTACCTCCTTGCAAATGCAGAACCAAGAAATCTACTGTGACGGTACGTCCTTTCTGCACTAGCAAGAATGTAGAAGCCAGCCATGCCTCAAATAAATGTAGTTATTAGAGAACCAGCCATGCCTAGGAACTAGTTTGTTGTGGTGAGAAAGAAAGTGTACAGCACAGCCATTGAATGAGAATGATTTGACCTTGACAAAACTTTGACATTGACTATGTCATACAGAGTTTGACGGCATCATATTGAGTGCTGGACAACGTCATAGATAGTTCTGATAATTCTTTGGAGAGAGAAGGACAAGATTGGTTTTGGGCAAGAGGTTGGAGCGTTGAACACGAGTGAGGACAGGACAGATGGAATTGAGGTGATTCCCGATCTCAGAGTGATGTGATCTGCTTCAAGAACGGAGTGTCTGAGCTTCCCTTGTCAGACACTGCTCTTGGTGGAGACTGAATGTTGAATCGGCACAAACGTTGTGCCCACACTGGAAGAGGAAGGGTTGACGTCTGCCCTCTAGATCTGATGGACTCCGGTTCCGAGTCGCCCTGGCCTCCTTTAATGACCCAGGATGATGATGCCATCCCAGCCCTCCCTTCTCTCAAGATCCACACCTTGTGCAAATCGTCACCTCACCCGTTGAACGTCAATTGCCAGGGTCAACGGTCCTGACCCCTTCTCTCATGACCCACACCTTGTGCAAGTCGTCACCTCACCCGTTGAAAACCGCCAGGGTCAACGGTCCTGACCCCTTCAGCAGTTTCGAACTCTCTCTTCTCCCAGATAAGTTAAACGTTTTTAATATAGGCTGGCTGGCTAAGTAAGATAAAGTGATTATTTAGCAACCATTGTCTATCTTTTAATCATTAGTAAAGTCAGTTGAATTGTGGATGTTTGTTCTCATTTTTCTCTGTTGTCTAGTTCGTCCTTAACAACAGTGAAGATGATTAAATGTTACAAGATGGTATCATGTTTCCCTAGACAAACTATGAGCTAAATTTAATCAGAGTACTGGTCCTGTAACATCTACCAAAACCTAATAAACTATGTGAAGAAATTTAAGGTGAGACATGGGTGAAAGAGACGATTTTTTACTGCAATGAGTTTTCAAACTTTCATGCATGACAATTCAAAGATATACATAAAAATATGAGAAAACCACTTTTGTTCAATGGGAAAAAGCAGGTCGTCTGTTAATCATTCAAATCACACATACTTTTCTTTCTTAAAAAAAAATGTACAGCTCAAAAACTATATACAGCAACATTTAAATGTTGGTTTCCTTAGATTTGTAATTTCAATATCTAAAACTTGTCACATCCTTTTGGGAAAATTCTGAATACTTTTGAAAAGGATATTTACTTATTTTATTCACACCAAAGAATGTCCATTTTTAGAACTTGTTTACTGCATAGCTGCTGACCTAGGGGCTCATATCATAAACCCATGTGAAAAAATGTTTCTTACATGCCTAAAGAACACACCCTGAAAATTACAGATCTGTACCATGCTCCGAATATTTTCTGCACAATTTCAAGTTCACAAAAAGTAGTTTTTGAGAAAATGTTTTTAAAAAAAAGAAACCTTGGGAAAACTTGCTTTTTCCATCTTCAATGTATTTTCAATAGAGCCGGCAAACATTCTCAGAGGGGTAAGGTTCTTCCTTTGCATTTTTGCATGTTCTCTAGCATGTTTTAAATAGAGAGACTATTGGAATTACATCGCAGAGGGTTGAATCAACTCAAAAATGCTCATAAGTCAAAATCACCAGAAAATAACATTTTGACCATTTTTATGATGTTTCCTTAATAGGAATCAAGAACATTTCATCTTTGCTGGATAGAGGGGGTGGAGGAGGAGGAGGATGTGTATTTCTTTTTGACATCATCATTTCCTGCGTTATTCCACAGTCCACAGTAATTTATTCCGCCAAGTGACATCATTTTTAAAAAAACAAGCACGAGGAACATGAACATATTTAAACTACATAATGATTTGCAAACTGGATAAAGTTTGTCCGTTGTTACTGTCCTAATTAATTCATTGAAAAAGACATTGCTGAAAATGACGAATTTTGTTATTGTTTTGAAGCACGACAGATATTAGCCTTGAATGTAGCCGTAGTTCACACAGCAGTCACTTCCTTTGGATAGGAGCACTAGCAAGTTAACAGGATCCAAAGTAGACCTCTTGCATGGTCAATTAAGAATGCAATTCTTGAATTGCAGAGGTGAGGAAAAGAGAGTACTTGTAGATTTTTACCTCATGAATTGTCTGCCATACTCAGAGCCTTTTTGTGTAGTTTTTTATATTAAAATTTTAAGAAGTCTGAGACACCACTGAGCATCATATACAGTGGATTGTTGTATTCACTTTTTCAATGGCCTGAGTTTGGTTAAGTTTACTTCTCAGACCCTTGAAAAATAAAGTTTACCTCACAAAATCCATGCACATTCTAGGTTTATAATGATTAACTATTGATTGGTTCAATTGAAAGTTTTTCCTTCCATTTAATGCAATGTTTAGAGGGTAGGCATGAATTTGTTTAGGCTTCTTCATCATTATGAACATGAGTAAATATGCGAGCACTGCGTCTCATCTTTCAGGTTCTATGTCCCCATGGGAGTGATATCCTACACACTGCAGCTGGACAGATGTGAGGTCAAGGTGATGAATTCCTCCTCACCCGTTGACCCTTGCCCCCTTGCTCTCAAGCTGATGGAGGGGGCTATCCCTGACCCCTTCACCCCAGAAACCAACTGCTCCGGCATAGGCCAGAACTGCACAATGTTTGTTGGCAGTCCACTTACTGAGGGATGGACCTACCTGGAATTGACCAGACTTAATCCCTTGCCTCATTCCAACCTCAGATTTGCCATACACTTCAGTCCCATGGGTATGTTCTCAAAGTCTGATCTTCTACAGTTGTCCTGCTTGTACATATAGATCCCCCTCAGTGTGACTAATTTCAGTTTTGTTGTCCATTTCAGTAGAATGTGTGGGCCCTCTCAGAGCCTGACCATGATCATCTCATAGTATGACTTACATTTGAGTTGTTGTTCATTTTGGGCCTGTCTGAAGGTATTTTCAGAGCCGACTTTTGTCAATGTTGCCATTTGTTTCAATCCTAATGGAGGGTGCAGGAAGGACTGCCAGTCCAAGATTAGATTGGTCAGTCACTCCATACACTGGTCAGTCACTCCATACACTGGTCAGTCACTCCATACACTGGTCAGTCACTCCATACACTGGTCACTCACTCCATACACTGCCATTGGACGGGGTAATTCACCAGACCAGACCATGATCTCACAAGACTGATGGATGCCTGCAAAAACATTTTTTAACCTTGTATTCAGTTCTATATGTCGCCATTTTATTTGTCTCCATTTATGCAAATGATCAAGAACTTTATCTCTCATTTTGTGTTTTAGGAATGTGAACATAGAGTCTTAATGCCTGTAGCAACACTGCACATTGCAGTTTCCCCACACTCCTCTGTTTCCACAGGTTGCAGGACTGTGGCTCAAGTAGCCTCCATGGATCTTGTGCACATGAACCAGAATGCACCCCCTCCTAGTGAACCTGGGCCCCCCCTGCAGTACGCCCCGACCTCCCAGAGCAACTTGTCAGCAGGGGTGCACCCCCCTCGTACAGACCCCTCCCTGCACTGGCAGCCAGGGGTTCATCCCCTCCCCCCCACCGAAGCTGAGGGCCGGGATCTGGATGCTGGCAGCCATGCAACGGACCAGCCCCACACCCCTGTTGTGGAGCTCAATGTTCCTGACGTTGCATCAACATGGTTTTCCTCACAGCAAGAGGCAAAGGTTGGCACTGCTGTTTCTGTTGGTTTGTTTCTG
>JAWQFJ010002113.1:35000-92500 GCA_034096865.1 Theodoxus fluviatilis | reverse complement strand
TTTGTGCCTGTGTGTGTGTGTGTGTGTGTGTGTGTGTGTGTATGTGTGTGTGTGTGTGTGTGTGTGTGTGTGTGTGCATGTGTGTGTGTGCATGTCTGTCAGTCTGTTGGTCTGTTGGTCTGTCCGTCCGTCCGTCCGCCCATCTGTCAATCCGTCCATCTGTCTGACTTGTTTGCTCTGCTCTCTCCTCCTCCTCCTCCTACTCTCTTCCTTGCCCCCTCCTACTCTCCTCCTTGCCCCCACCCTCCCTAATCCTCCTATCATTCATGTTAATATTAGCTGTGCATTTTCCTTTCTTATGATCATCATGAGATGCCTTTTGTCTTGTCAGATGTAGAGTGAGAAATGGGAAAGTTTTCCTATCATACTGACCAGTAGACAACCAGTGATATTATGACCTTGACCTCGAAAAAAGAATTAGCATAATTCTATACCCACACGTGCCTGCCTGCCTCGTCCAATCTGATTGGTCGAGACACAGAGCTAGGGACGCCGTGAGCAAAGGGAGGTAACTCCCAGTGCGCCGCGTCACCACACGCTCGTGTATAAATACAGCAGGCCAAGGCACGATAGACCTCTTTGACTTTTTCGCTTAGCACTGTGGAGTACTAGTGCTTGGATTACCTCGGGTCTACTTTGTGTGACTTAAGGAATTGGCAGTTTCCCTTCACTGGAATTGAGGGAAGTTTTCTCTGTTGCCGCTGTTGGCGTCCATTTTTAAAAGGACGCTTCATGTGGCAGGGTGTTGCTGGGAATTGTTGAGTGCACGCGCTGTGTGGCTGTTGCTTTAGCGTGTACCGCGTTCAGTGCGCGCGAGGCTGGCTGGGGTTTTGCTTGCAGTTATGTTTGTCTTGCGTGCGCTTTTCTCGGTGGCTGTTCGCTCTTATTCGAGGACGGTGGCGTGGCTACCGGACTCGTTAATGGCGGAATGCGCCGCGTACGCTGTTTCGTGTACTAGGAATGGCGTACACCTGGTGGTGGGAGCGGATATGGAGGTTGAGAGGCGTTCTTGTTCATTACGAACGCGAATGCTCTTCTTACACTCCTGCTTCGCCTTCCACTCCTCGGTTCGGGAGGTTGCGGCTCTTGCGTTTGTTGAACGCTTGTTGTGCGTTTGGGAATGGGCGCTTTGCACTACGTGCAAGCGCTAGTTCTCGGGTGCGTTTGGCGTTTCGTTGCTCGTTGTGCGAGTACAATTGGCTGGTGGGTTCGCTTGTTGATTGTATTCGAGTTCGCTGTTGTTACGACGCTGTGCGCCATTCTCGAGCTTCGGGTCTGGCGCCTTGCTGTGAGCGTTAATGGCGGCCTCCTTCACGCTGCGCGTTAGTTGGGTGCGCACTTACCGCGGAGGCACAGTGGGGCATCAAGGTCGGGGGGAGGGAGGAATTCTTGCTTCTTACGAGTGAGTGTTTCTGCTCTCATTCCTTCTCTTGCGTTCACGCTTCAGTCGGTTTGTGTACTCCCGACGGTTTTACTGTGTTGTCAGGTGGCAACAGTTTTTTGTTCGCCTGGTAAATTTGAGTGCGCGCACGCTGTTGTGTTGAGTTAGCGTGTCGTTGTTTTGTTATTTATCAGGCTAGCGTCGGCTGGCTAGTGTGTTGCTGCTTTGCTTGCCGTCACATTCGTTTTGCGTGGTGGTGTGTGTTCGCTTTTTGGCTGCGGGGTTTCTCACGGAAACTCCGTGTGATTGTAATGGCGGAACTTCCCCACGCTGGTCGTGTACGAATTTTGGTGTCGGCACGACTGGGACAGCGAAGTCGGGGGATGAGGGTGGTACGCGGTTACTTCGACCGCGTGCGGCTACTTGTCCTGCTTCGTCGTCCAGGCGTAGGTCTATTTCGTGTGCGGCCGCGTCTTTGCCTGTAGCAGCAGGTATAGTGGCGGAAGCTTTTGTCTCGCCTGTTCCTGTGGCTGTTTCCACTACGCGCTAGGCGACGGTCGCCTCGGTTCTGTGTTGTTTTCAGTCCTCCACACCGAGTGTCCGGCTGGCCGGATCAGCCTGGTCAGGCTGGGGCCTGCCTGACCCGGTTTGTGGTGCCTGTCCAAACTTTCTCCAGGGCAGGTGTGTGAGGAGGTCGGCGCGGACTGGAACGTTTCGTGCGCTCCGGGGTCGTCCGCGCCCGCGCTCTCGGAAGGTGCTGCGCTACGGCACTCTGACGGCAGGACGTCCCACTCTCCCTTCAAGTCGAGCTCGGACAGGTACGTATGGTGTCTGCCACGGCAGAACATTGATCCCGGCCATTCAGCTAACACTGTCTGGTCCGGTGATCACGGCCCCACCACGCTTCCGCAAGGTCGAGCTACGGTGGGGTGACGGCGGAGCGTTGATCCCGTCCATTCAGCTGACACTGTCTGGTTCGGTGAGCATGCCGCCACCCGCCCCGTGCGGTCACACGTGCCCCGCCCCTGTGCTTCCGGAAGATCGAGCGGGATGGTGAGGCTCCTCCTCCACGCTTCCGCGAGGTCAAGCTCTGACGGCAGGACGTCCCACTCTCCTATCAGGTCGAGCTCGGACAGGTACGTATGGTGTCTGCCACGGCAGAACTTTGATCCCGGCTATTCAGCTAACACTGTCTGGTTCGGTGATCACGGCCCCACCACGCTTCCGCAAGGTCGAGCTACAGTGGGGTGACGGCGGAGCGATGATCCCGTCCATTCAGCTGACACTGTCTGGTTTGGTGAGCATGCCGCCACCCGCCCCGTGCGGTCACACGTGCCCCGCCCCTGTGCTTCCGGAAGATCGAGCGGGATGATGAGGCTCCCTCTCTACGCTTCCGCGAGGTCGAGCTCTACGGTGGGGCCACTCTGACGGCAGGACGTTCCACTCTCCCATCAGGTCGAGCTCGGACAGGTACGTATGGTGTCTTTCACGGCAGAACATTGATCCCGGCCATTCAGCTAACACTGTCTTGTCCGGTGATCACGGCCCCACCACGCTTCCGCAAGGTCGAGCTACGGTGGGGCGACGGCGGAGCGTTGATCCCGTCCATTCAGCTGACACTGTCTGGTTCGGTGAGCCGCCTCCCGCTCCAGGTGGTCGACCGGGACAGTGTGCAGCCGACCCCTTCGCGCTTCTGCGAGATCGTGCTCCGCGGTGGGGGCACGACACAGCGCTGATCCCGCCCATTCAGCAGACACTGTTTGGTATGGGAATCAAGTTGCCCGTCACCCCGCGCTTTTCGCTGGGTCACGCCCCCGCTCTTCCGTCAGGTCGAGCAGGGTGGTGCTTCAACCCCGGCACGCTCATTTGAGGTCGAGCTCTGAGGTGGGGTCACGGCGGAGCGTTGATCCCGGCCATTCAGCTGACACTGTCTGGTCTGGTGAGCATGCGGCCTCCCCCCCCCCCCCCTCCCGCCTCGTGCGGTCTCCGGTGCCCCGCCCCTGTGATTCCGAAAGGTCGAACGGGGCGGTGCGGCACCCCTACCTGCTCCCGCGAGGTCGCGCTCTGCGGTGGGGCCACGGCAGCGTGTTGTTCCGGCCATTCAGCTGACACTGTCTGGTCCGGTGAGCATGCCGCCCCCCGCCCTGTGCGGTCCTCTGTGCCCTGCCCCTGTGCTTCCGAAAGGTCGAACGGGGTGGGGCGGCTCCCCCACCACGCTCACGCGAGGTTAAGCTCTACGGTGGTACCACGGCGGAGCGTTGATCCCAGCCATTCAGCTGACACTGTCTGGTCCGGTGAGCATGCCGCCCCCCCACCTCGTGCGCTCTCCTGTGCCCTGCCCCTGTGCTTCCGAAAGGTCGAACGGGACAGTGCGGAACCCCTACCCGCTCCCGCGGGTCGCGCTCTGCGGTGGGGCCACGGCAGCGTGTTGTTTCCGGCCATTCAGCTGACACTGTCTGGTCCGGTGTTCACGCCGCCCTCATTCCCGTGCGGTCTTCTGTGCCCCGCCCCTGCGCTCCCGGCAGGTCGAGCGGGGCAGAGAGAGGCATTCCCACCGCGCTCCCGCGGGGTCGAGCTCTGAGGTGGAGCCGCGGCAGAGCGTTGCTTCCGGACATTCAGCAGACGCTGTTTTGTCTGATCAGCCGCCGCCCCCCGCCTTCTGTGCATGCCCATGTGCCCCACCCCGCGCTTCCGAAAGGTTGATGGGGGCGGGGAGGCAGGCATGCGACTGTTTTCTTCTCTGACTCCAGGGTCATCGACTGTGTTTCTCCCGGCAGGGAGGCGAGTCTAGGACGACTAGATCAGAGCCCAGCGAGTTGGCACGCTCGGTCCTCGGACTGTGGCGCCACTGCGGCTGCGGAAGAGAGGTGGGACGTTGGGTCGGCAGACCAAGGTTCCTATCGCTCTGTCTGTGGACGGTTTCGATGAGGGACCGCTTTTATGAGCAAGAGGGGCGGATGGTTCTCCGGTCTCGGGGGGACTGGGGACATCGGCGTTGGATCTGCTGCGGACATGTTGCGATCGTTGTCAGAACTACTCTCTCCCTTTCGTGGTGTGGAGTGCGCTCTCTTTCTCCTCTTCTCTGTGCTTGGCAAGATGGAGTTGATAGCTACCCTGTTGCCTTTGGCATGGGTCGCAAAACGGCCCCGTCAGAGACAGCTTGCTAGCAGGTTCATTACCGGTACGTTGAATGTGCTGGCGGATCATCTGAGGCGGAGGGGTCTTTTCTGCCTACAGAGTGGACTGTAGTGCATTAGGAGCTCGAGGGGGTGTGGTTTCGCTTGGGCAAACGATGGTGGATCTGTTTGCCAACTGCTTCAACACGCGTTGCCGGTTCTTCTCGCCTATGCACGATCCAAAGGCTCTCGGTCGGGATGCCTTTGCTAGGTTGTGAGCGGGCATGGAAGTCTACGTTTTCCCTTCCACGCGCCTTCTTCCAAAGGTGTTGGCAGGGTCGCCTGGAGCGTTTTCCATCTCTCTGCGGGCACTCTCGTGCAACCTCGTTCGGGATTGGCCATCCGAGGGTTCACATGTGAAACTTTTCTGCTTGGCTTCTTGGGACGCAGGTTCACTTGGCTTCCTGTTTCACTTTTAGTTTTCACTTCGTATCACTGGAATCTTGTGTTTTCCAGTCTCTCTCTCTTGGTGTTTGTCTGATGCATGCTCTCATGTTTCCTGGCTTGAACTCAGTTCCGTCGTCTTCGGACGTGGAGGCTGTTTCTGCCCTTTCACGAAGTCACGCCGAGGTGTCTGGACATCCTTCTTGCTTAATACGCATTTTGTTCATGGATGCGTACAAGAATGCGTGGCTTGATCCTCCCGTTGGTGCCTCTCGGACTCATGAACTCCGCAAGGTTGCCACCTCTGTAGCGTTTGCCAAGAATGTCTCCTTGGCTCACCTTATGAGAGCGGCTTTTTGGCGCAGTGACTGTGTATTCACACGCCATTACCTGCGGGATGTTCAAGTTCGTCGTGTCAACGACACATTTGGCATCAACAAGTTGGTTGTTGCGGGTTCGGCTTTTCGTGTTTGAGGGTGAGTGGTTATTTTTGGTCAGGTGTTATGCACAACCCGCCGCCCAGCGTTGGGCAATCATATTACTGGTTGTCTACTGGTCAGTATGATAGGAAAACTTGAAGAAATTTAAACTAATTTCTATGTTTTCCTGACATACTTACCAGTAGACAACTTACTGTCCCACCCACCTCCCCGTTTGTGCATTTGCTGGGTCTCAGCTGTGTCAAAGAGGTCTATTGTGCCTTGGCCTGCTGTATTTATACACGAGCGTGTGGTGACGCGGCGCACTGGGAGTTACCTCCCTTTGCTCACGGCGTCCCTAGCTCTGTGTCTCGACCAATCAGATTGGACGAGGCAGGCAGGCACGTGTGGGTATAGAATTATGCTAATTCTTTTTTCGAGGTCAAGGTCATAATATCACTGGTTGTCTACTGGTAAGTATGTCAGGAAAACATAGAAATTAGTTTAAATTTCTTCAAATTGGAATGGATAAACATTACTTTACCATAGTACATCAGCATTAAATGATTTTGAAATATATTTTCTCATACCATACACATTACTCATAGAAACAGTTTTTCCGAGTGAGGTAAAAAAACAAAACAACTTACTGAATTTTCCTGTTTCTTTCTGGGTACTTACACTGAAGTATACACCTGCATACTTGTGGTATATCTGCCTGGGCACTGAAAGAAAGGAAAGATTTGACATATTGATAAAATCTTGGAGAGAAAGATGGCAAAACTACTGATGTATTCTGAGGGGTCTATTAGTAACATGAATTTTTATTGATGACCCCCGTTTTCCACCTGGTGATGAAAAAATCTCAGGGTTACTCCAGACATAGTTGAATAGCAAGAAGGGATGATCCCAGTATGGAGACAGTGATCCCAGTATGGAGACAGTGATCCCAGTATGGAGACAGTGATCCCAGTATGGAGACAGTGATCCCAGTATGGAGACAATGATCCCAGTATGGAGACAGTGATCCCAGTATGGAGACAGTGATCCCAGTATGGAGACAGTGCGGTATGTGTTTTTCAGGGAGTGCAGTGCCGACAAAGACGGAGCTGTTTCCCCAGCAAACGGCGGCTGCTCCAGTGTCTGCTTCCTGGCATCCTGCTGGCAGGCACCGGCCTGATTCTCTTTGCCTTCCTGGAGACTGAGGACAACTACCAATACACCCACTCTGCTTGGCACATCGCCATGGCAACCTGTATCCTCTTCCTCCTGCCTCCCAGGCGCAAGGAGGATGACAAAGGTAGCTCTATCACAGAGCCTTCGCCCATCTCCTTTGAGCAATTTGTGTTGGACAGCTAGCCCCTAACCCTGTGGGAACTGTAGTGGCTTGTGTAGTGGTGCAAGGGTTAATCAGAGGAGCAGGGGTTAACCACATGAACAGTCAGGGTTTTGGTTGCTTATTAATCAAAGATTGTGCATGTCTGGGTTGAGGTTTATTGTGATGTTGCCACTAACAGTACACTAAATTTGCCTCTTGTACTGTGTTCAGCACATAACTTTCTCAGGTGAAAGAAGACTCATGGTCTGAGACTGGATACTTTTTCCAGAGAAAGATCAACCATGGATGTTACTCCTAATTTGCCAGGTTTTCTGAGAAAATTGTTTCCTGAGCACCCAGCCTGTTTATTCTTCTTATCGTGAACATGCAGTTACATCTGTAGAAATTAAAAGACAAACCAAAGGCTGATTGATGATGGAATGCATAAAATATTTGCATATATAATGATGATGATTGGAAAGGTGTTAAAATTTATATTGTGAACATACAGTTAAATCTGTAAAAAAAACTAAAGACAAATCTAAGACTGTTGATGGAATGCATGAAATATATTCATGTATGATTGTGTCGATTGGGAAGGTGTTACATTTCCTCTGAACTACACTATGTGTTGGTGATTATTCTGTCGTATCTAAGGAGCAGCTGTTACAGCTCTGATGCAAATTTCTACATTGTGACAAGGACTAGAACATGAGAGCATTTCACTGCAGATTTAGTGAGAAGCCAAATTCAGGACTTTTGAGAGGATCCATCCTATGAATATTTCATAACTATTGGTTTTTAGATGTGGTTCATAAAGAGAGAGGTGTATGCCATTTGTACATTCCACGAGAATCCTTATCAGGGCATTACTTCTATTGACTCTCTGCGAGGATTCTATTGTTAACTTATAATTTCATCATTTATGTCTCACAAGTGTGTTGCAATCCTATCTCACCTTGATCTTGCACTTTTGACATATTATTATGATTGTTTTATGTGTACTTAAGTACAGTGATACTTATATGCACTGCATCTCACTCAGTTTGAGCCTTTTGGACATATCAGCTCCAGACAAAAATGTGGCAGCCAAAGTCATTCGTATAATTACTTTATTTTTTTAAATCCATTCACATGTTCTACAGAAACTACATCATGCTCAGTGGCTGTAAATGGGTCTACCGTACAACTTGTGCAAAGCCTTTGCATCTTGAATGTTTGAGCTGCCCTGTAACCATTTTTGTGTGTTTCATATCTGTTGTGGGGAACAACAGTTTAATGGGAGTTGCTGGCACAACTTCTGTGTTGTTATGATTTTGCACTATTCGTGGCATGTTGCAATAGTGACCGCATAATATTCAATACATCATTATGTGGCTGAGGGAATTGTCTAAGATGATTGTAGATCTTGGTAACCTCAAAAAGAACCCCGCAATTTTACTCCAAACTTGTGTATAATAAGCTTACTTCCCACCATACTTCCCTACCATACTTCCCACACCTTACACATGTACAGTTTCATGGGGAACCAAGGGAACATTGTATGTTTGGGATGCAGTAAGATTCAGAACTACACAAAAACTCAAACTGAGTTCTCAACATCTCTTAAGAAAATATTAACCGATTTGTTTTTAATCAGAGCAAATGTTTCCATAAGCATAAAAATAGCATATGTTTAGGGTGCAGTAAGATGCAGAATTAGAGGTATATTCACACTGTATTCTTGATATCTCTTTAAGAAAATTTTCACTAATTTTTTCATAATCAGAGCTAATGTTTCCATAAGCATGAAAACAGCACATGTTTGGGGTGCAGTAAGATGCAAAATTACACATGTTTTCAAACTGTGTTGTTAACATCTCTTTAAGAAAATATTCACTCATTTGTATTTAAATCAGAACTATTGTTTGAGTGAGCATAACAACTAGTAACTTTGTTTATTGAGTTGTGAGGGGGAAAGGGTGGGGAGGGCATGACAGTTGTAGTGAAAACATAACGCTGTTGTCTGAAATTTTGAAGGGCACACACATCTGATATCTGCATTTGTCTTTTCCTCGAATGCTTTTTGTTGTATACATCATACTGTGCATTAAAGCATCTATAAAATGGAATACTTGACAAACTTAATGACATGGTATTAATCAGAAAAGTTTTGTTCTAACATCCAGGGAGACCCAGTTCTTGTTTTCTAGATTTTACCTTCAGAGTTGTGGCTGGGGGATGGGTGGGGTAGGTAGGTAGGTAGGTTGGGTACTTTTAGTTCCATTTTGAATTTGATCATTATTATATCCCAAGCTTAACATGAGTTTTTATTACTGTTGTAAACAACTGTGATTTTGGCTCAGTGTTTAAGTGTACAATTTGTATAATCATTATAGTTAATTTTTGGGAAGTCTATTTCTACCTTATTTTAATATGTATGATTGGTGCTTGGTTTATTACAAGACTATATATGATGATTATTGATTGATCTATTTAGTTTGCACAGCACATAACAGCAATTGCAGAACTACAAGTACTTCTTTATTATACCTCTTGTCTTGCTAATGAGCTTTATCATGTCTCGTTTTTGTGTGATTCAGGCATACATATTTTGAATTATTATATGAATCCAATCTTCTTCTTGTCTTTATTGAGGCAGAGACAATCAAATCATGCATAATGTGATTATCAAGAAGTCTATGGATGAATGAACCCAATGGGCATCTTGTTACTTAGTGAATGATTCAGATAGTACATCACAAATAAGTGAGGACACCTTATTAAACTTAGCATGGATGAATCTGTATGAGCATTCTTGGGGAGTTATGATTATCAAACAGTAAGGTCCAAATCTCATTCAACTCTTCTCATTGAATGGATGAATAGATAGATGGATGGATGGATGGATGGAGGATGCTGTCTGTAAAGTGTTACTTTGACTTGGGTTTAGTTGTGCATGAAGAACATGCAACTTTTCATTGCCTGCTTTTTAGCTGTGTTTGGTTGTGGACAGAAAAAAATCTAATGCATGGTGATGGTGTCAGCATATTAGGGGTCATTCACTATCACGAATCCACTTATGTCACTCCTCTTTCTTTCTTCTTTTATTTTCCAACATTTAAATCATAATTTTCATTCCTTCACATTTTATTGGAAAGTTATAATGTAGTTTTGTAGTTGACTTGGCGGCATTACTTTGTGTTTCTTTATGAAAATGGAAGAAATACTGAAAGAGTTCAGAGCTTCAATCAGGAAGTCGTTATCCATTTCCATCCCATTTTTTCCATGTATTTTTGGTGCAGTCTTTAATGAATATACATGTACGCAGGCTCTGTAACAAAGGGGTTGTGCAATTCAGACTTGTTATCTTGTAGAGTTGATGGAGAGTTATGTGTTCACTGACTACTAGAATGTAATTTTCTATGTGAAGACCTACAGGATGTGTAGATAGTATGTGCAATGACTTTTAATGTGCTTGTTGTAGACAATAAGGAATATTGAATTTTAAGTAGTTCTGCTCTATACACCGCTGTCGATTTAAGAATGATAAATAAGAAACACTAAATTCAATGAATTATTCCTGATAAAAAGCTGATTTTGCTTTGTAGAGGAATGCAATATTCTCTGTCTTACAGGGCACATGAACATTTATTAGGATGTGCATCTGGTTGAGACCATTATCACCACACACAGTGTGAAACTGAATGAAAAGGCATTCATGTTGTAATTTTTTTAATCACATTAACTGTTGCACAAAGTTGAAGCAGCCCATTGTATAAGTGTGAGCAGCAGCATCATGGTGGCTTTGCTATGGTGTTGGTGTAAGCTTCTGCTTTGGAGATGAAGAAAATGTCTTGGTGCGAAGTGTGCTAGTTGAATCATTGTTGTTGGTGTTTAAACTTTTGAAAATTACTCATCAATTGATGAAAACCCATTTCTCAGCAGAATCTCCTGGGCCTTAATGTTTCTCTTTGATTTAGTGCAAACAATAAGTGTAGCAGGAGTCTGCTTCTATCAGAGAGCAAAAAAACAACCTGAATATGATAGCTCTTAGCAACTGATCAGTGGAGCAGGTGGAACTTTGCCAGTGATAAATCTGTTGATGAACATGTGAGGCAGAAGATTAAAATGAGAATGCTCAGCACTCTGTGCAAGTGGAGCTCAGTGGAAGACTCTGTAGATGACTGAGGATGTGACTGGATTAGACAGAATTATTTGTCCAGTGGGAAATGCATCTGGAGGTTGGACATGTGATTGAACTAGAATGAAACTTTTGTTCATCAAGACAGTATTCTTGAAAGCTGGACTAGAGCTGCCAGAACTGCCTGTCCTACGGAGAGTGCTCCTGCACGTTGCCTGCATTGTTTTTCAGGCTGGCCTGGGACTTTGTTCAGCCCCTTGTCGTCATCACAACAAGAAATCCTGCCCAGAAGCTTCCAGTCTGCAGCTGACAATTCTAATGAGATCCTGTGATGTTTCCAGTCCCAGAGGTTTTACCCTTAACCTCTTCTTGTACTACCTGTTCATTGTTATGTCTCAATGTATTGCCATCGTTCCCCTTCCACTAACCTTCTTCCTTCTTTCCTTTCAGACTCGTGTGTTTCCTTGCTATATCATGCTGTCTTTGTGCAGTCTTGATCACTCCATGTATGCATCTACCCATGACCTGAGAATCTTTTTGTTTATAGCTTATAAACCACAGATCTCATTGCTGGAAGTTTCTCATTCAGAGTATAGTACTCAATGCATAATTATAGAACCCCAGCTGGCTGCCAATGATAGGAACAAGATTTCTAAGCCTTGTGGACTTTTAAAAGATGTATGTATTTTCTCCCACTCCTCTTTTCCACTCTCTTTTTCCAGTCTGAGACAATACTGGTGGTCAGGAAGTCTGCAATCTGCAGAAGTGTAATGTCCTGTGCGTTGCTTGACAACATGGATGGTTTGACGTATGGATCTGTATTGTGATAGAGTATTGACTTGATAGAGTCTGATTGACATGAACAGATGTAGCTTTAGTACCAATATTGATAACCACAGGTAAAGGTATTAAGGTGAAACAGTTGTTTCCACATGTAGGATATATAAGCTGCATTTGGATCCTTGCATACTTGTATGCATAGTTTTCCTACAAGCCATCATAAGCATAGTTTTCCTACAAGCCATCACACGCATAGTTTTCCTACAAGCCATCACAAGCATAGTTTTCCTACAAGCCATCACAAGCATAGTTTTCCTACAAGCCATCACAAGCATAGTTTTCCTACAAGCCATCACAAGCATAGTTTTCCTACAAGCCATCACAAGCTGTCAGAGGGATTTTTGACTCACATGCGAAGCAAAAGTGAGTCTATGTACTGAGCCGTGTCGTCCGTCCGTCCGGGCGTCCGGGCGTCCGTCCGTCCGTAAAAAACTTAAACGTTGGATTTTTCTCGGAGACTATTAAGTCTATCAACACCAAATGTGGCATGATGGTGTATGATGACAAGGCCTCAAAAAACATACACAGTGACTTGACCTTGCTTCAAGGTCAAGGTCACAGGAGCCGTAAATGTGGTCTCAAAAACAGTCATTTTTCACATTTTCCCAATTTTCTCCCACGTTATTGAGAATGGCGACCTTAGCTACAAGTGGTATATAGATCAAAGCAAGCCCTATCTTTTGATACCAGTTTGGTTGACCTTGCTTCAAGGTCAAGGTCACAGGAGCTCTTCAAAGTTGGATTGTATACATATTTTGAAGTGACCTTGACCCTGAACTATGGAAGATAACTGTTTGAAACTTAATAATTATGTGGGGCACATGTTATACTTTCATCATGAGACACATTTGTTCACATATCACCAAGGTCAAGGTCACTTTGACCCTTATGAAATGTGACCAAAATGGGGTAGTGAACCACTAAAAGTGACTATATCTCATGGTAGAAAGTGCCAATAAGCACCATTGTGCTTCCTATGTCTTGAATTAACAGCTTTGTGTTGCATGACCTTGAATGACCTTGACCTTGGGTCAAGGCCACATGTATTTTGGTAGGGAAAATGTGTAAAGCATTCCTTAGTTTAATTTATGATGTCATTGCTAGGTGTAGTTCCTTGACCTTGAAGGTCACCTGAAGGTCAAGGTCATGTAAAGGTCAAGGTCATATAAAGGTCAAGGTCAAGCATGTGAGTCGTATGGGCTTTGCCCTTCTTGTTTTCCTTTGGAGCCTTGAGCCATGTGTGGAAACTTGCCTCAGCAAGCTTGCAGTCGGAATACATGTAGTGTGATCACTAGACTAAAATGGGCAATCTTCTTTGTCTTATAGGTGAAGAGTGATCAATGAAATGAAGGTGATGTTATACCATCATCTCTGTGAGCATGCCCCTGTCCATGTATGTACATATGAGACAGAGAGAGAGAGAGAGAGAGAGAGAGAGAGAGAGAGAGAGAGAGAGAGAGAGAGAGAGAGAGAGAGAGAGAGAGAGAGAGAGAGAGAGCATGCATATAATTGCAAACAGCAAAAACCATCAGTTTTCTGAACTGGTTCTAATACCTTAGAATTTCCTCATCTGCTTTCAACCTGCAATTATTGTGTAGAAGACTGTTTCTATCCAGAAGTTGTTGTTAAGCATGCATAGAATTTCTTATGTGTGTTGTTATTCTAGGAGTGTGTGTGTTTCCACATGTCTGTCCACAACTTTGCCATATCCTTTATAATGATGCAGTATTGATCACGAAGATGTGACCGCTTCGTGGTGCTCATATCTACCTTGTACATGTGTCACTTGCTTTATATGAATCCTGCAATGTGAGTGTTTTTGTTTATAATTGTTGCTTAATATGTGTGCCAAAATGTATTTAGATATCATTTGTGAAGGTGTGGACATAATGAATTGTTTGTATTCAGATCAAGTGGTCACTGGCTGGTTTTGCTCTAATTATTGCTCCAACTCATCTGTGTCCCACTCTAAATCTACTCTGCTGTGATTATTAACTCAAATAGTCTACCACAAGGTGCCTCTGAACATCTACAGCCTTGTAACATCATTCTTTCATGTACAAAGCATTTGAAGTCATGAAATTGCAGACCATTGAAGTTTCATCATGTGGGCATTCATAACGTTCAGAAACAATTGCTAGTGGCTGACACTAGTGTATTATCAGACGTACCATTCACACAGAGCAGGAAATCCCTCCAGTGAGATGTACATGTATGTGTCCCCTTTCTTTGTCAACACACGAGAGGTTGCCTCCCACCACAAAAAGAGACGGATGTCATCCCCTGGAAATTCTGAACTGCAAGTATGGTTGTAAAATGGAGACACTCCCCCATCATTCCAGTGATGCAAAAAGTGTGAAACTAGGAGGAATAGCGACAAAGTTGTGAGCTACTGAAGATGGTGTCCACTATTGTGATGATTCGAGAAGTTTAAGATTTACGCAATATATTGTATGCTACAGTGTTGTCATTGTGATGGCTGTTTTGAATTGGGCATATTGGCTGACCAGTTGGACAGCTACCAATTTGAAGAGAAAAAAAAAGAAAATATGGGTTGGTATAATTTTGTATGAATAAGCAGCACTTGGCTGATATGTTAACAGTTTTTCACTCAAAGTACTGATTTCTCAACAAAAATTTCACTCCTGTCTTGGTAAGGCAAGGGCCAATTTTTGCAGAATAGGCAACGAAAATGACTGAATTTCACCAGAATGTTATGTTTTGTATAAATAAATGGATGGAGGTTTCAAATCTATCAAAATCTCAAGACTGGCATACATTACCCCCTTCCCCATATTTGGCAGATATCTGAAAATGAGGTTAGGTAACTTCTGTCTGCGTGCTGGGCTGTTGTCTTGCTCACTTCTCAAACGGTAGACGGTGCAGAATTTCCGTTCTCTGGAAACTTTCAAACGAGGCATGGTATGGATCAAAGGAGGGTTAGGAAATGGTTCAGAATACAAAGGGGCATTTTTTCATGTCCAATAGTTTAGAGGACATTGAAGAGTATGTAGTGGGAAATCACACGTATTGATTGACATTATTTGGACTTGTTGTGCCTGATGCACATCTGATATGCCATAATGTCTGAAAGAAATACTTAAGAGCTGAAAGATTAAACCACACTAAAATCTCCCTCACAATTACGTTAAAATTCCTCATCATTTTTCACCACACTGTCCAGTGTACACGTCTGTGCACACTTACGACTTAAGTGAAGTGGTTGGAATTGAAGGTGTTTCATCTTATCATTAACTACATGTGTCACTTTAACGATTACATCTTTACCAAAAATAAAATACAACCAAGAAAAGAGATATCATGCAGCTATGCAAAGTATGCATCTACCCGGTCTGTAAAAATGAACACTTTACATCTGACTATTGTGTTCCAGTTTGAAAATGCATATTCAGCAGCAGTATGTAAAGCATTTTTGATAAGTATAAGGTTTCAGGAACTGCATGGTTTAAGTCAGAATACTGGCATACTTCAGAATTGGGTAATGCACCAATAGGCAGAAATATTTCAGATAATTGATACACTGAACATTGTGCATGTACTTTGAATGATCACGACACATTATTGAAAAATAATCCACTTTGCCTTGTTTGAGGAGATTTGTAATTTGGCTGTGTTCATGTGCGTGGTCATATTTGTTTGACAGGTCTGCCTTTCCCTAAGTATGCTGAAACCACGTTCATGTTACATGTGAGATGTGCATTTCAGAAATAAATTTGTTTCTGCTGCAACTTTGAATTCATATTGCATCAGTTATTGTGATAATAAAAATGCATTTTAGAGTTTTGTCATAATCAGTAGTTATATTTTGTTTGTATATATACACAAACAGGTGACTTTGTTGACATAAAGATTTATTTTATGTCAATACCCATAGGAAATATTTTGGGGTGCATACATTATGTTTTTGAGTTATCACATAATTATGTGTTGTCTGTTGTACAAGAGGATCCATGTTTTCATAGCATAATTTTAATTCATATGTCATGATCTGAAACTTGGTGAGAGTACAGTGCTCAATAAAGTGATGCAACAATAATCAACATGCGTTCAAGTGATCCCTCTGGTCTTACATTTCATGAAGCAATGTCCAGGGAAAATGCAGATGATTCATGTTTCTAACATGATCTGGAGTCCTTAAGCAAATTCCAGTACATTGTAGAATAGTGATAAATGCTGCATTACTATACAGCTTTAGTTTCTAGCTACTGAGGGCTATAGCTAGTTTATGGGAGTTATAGTAACTTCCCATGGTGGTGCTGTGATGTTACCAAAGATATTTTAATATTTATCCATCCATAATTATGTCACACATATTAGAACTAAAACAAAATGATGTCATACACACTATAAAATGTCACACTTGCGTCAACCTGCCACCAATGCAACTTTCAAACGCTAGCCCAAACTTGCATGTGGTGTCTTAGCTTGTACCCTCTGTCAGTTATTTCAGACAATTGAATATACAATCGTTTTAACTAATTAGAGTTGGAGCAGATACATTTTCTATTTCCCCAGTTATTTGCCTTTTAAGAATTGCGTGGGGAAACATTATTTTTTCTTCTCTGACCCTCAACCCATACAGATGGCTCGCATTCACTGATACTGAAACATTGGCATGCTTACCTGTCTAGTAATTATATGTGCATGCTTATAAGTGCTTACTTCAGACAAGGATTTCAGAAGAACGATCGTGTTCTGTTTTGCATTATTTGTACTAGAGATGAAACGGTGACATATATATTTAGAAGGATAGAAATTTGTGCTCAAATCAACTGTGACAATTTCAGAACTGGAAGTACCTGCAAATGGTATTCTAAGGCGGATTTGAGCATTAGTAAATATGCATGCTGATAAGGAAGTGAGGACTTCACACATCATCCTTGATGAGATTCACCCTTTCTATTTTGTCTGCGAGCAAACCATTTGACAACTATTCAGCATCAAATTAGCCATGTTTGGGTTAGAGAGTATCTTTGATTTGGGACACTCCATCACTTCCACTTCACCAGGATCTGATGTGCAGCACAGGCTTGCATGTATGATGCCAAGATTTACACCTAACGGTAACTCAATGGCATAAATGACCCCATAAGCTATGAACAGCCTTTACCTTTATATGCTTTCACTCTGATCTGCTCTTACTTGGCATTACATTGTGGGCCCCCTTCCCTTTTCTCTAGGGGTTCAGCCTTAGACAGACATGCCCTTTCTGTACAAATATGGAAATATATATTAATTAACATTTTCATGTCTGCAACAGCTTGTGTATTGTTTCTATTGCAAAGGGAAATTTGGTTAGATTTCATACAATTTCATCCTGATAATACTTGGCACCATGAAGCTCTATGGTTGATAATTTCAGAAACAGTAAATCAGTACCAGCTTTTGAAGGTGTGTGTGTGTGTGTGTGTGTGTGTGTGTGTGTGTGTGTATGTGTGTGCATTGCTCGCATGCATGTAGAAGTTGGTTTTCTTCTTGTCTGGACAGTTTACACTAGGACACCCCCACCCCCAGTATCTCCGAGCTGAGGGCTTCTGCAGTGAATCTCAGCATTGTGTAAATAATAAAACTTATTTGTTGTGTACTGTGTCTTTTGATACTCGTGGTTCAAATGTTTCTTTGTAGTCCATTAGACGCCGAATGAGGGATGTGCTAAAATTCTCTCCGTTCAGTCTTACGATGAATGATGATTCGATTCAGTCAATTTGTTTTCTATTGAAGTCGTGGTTATTCCCTCCCTCAAATACGATGGTAAATATGACGTTTTACGACCTTAACATTCCTCCTCCTCCTCCTTCAAGCATGCCAGCTGTCCTTTCTTGATCAACAAGCGCAAGCACTGCATGCTAATTTGAGAGAAAAAGATAACAGCAAAATAGGAATTACTAGAAAGCGCCAATTCAGGAAAGCTTTAGATCATTATTGATGAACCTCAAAGCGCTGAAGAAAATGCACGGAACAAATGAAAGAGTCTGGATCACACCGGCGTCATTGGGTGATGGAGAAACCACATCTGACAAGTTCAATAGAGCTTGATGGAAATGGTGTGAGTGGGGAACAGGCAGTGCTGGCTGCATATTTAGCCTCTCTCCTTCACTAGAGACTTCGCTTACTCGGGTTCACAGAATGCTCTTGTTCATGGGTAGTGAGAATCAACATGCTTTTCCTCCCAGGTCGCGGGTTCAGTCCCCGCCTGTGGACCTACATTTTTTCCTGTCTGTCCCACGCAGGGTTTCGGCTCTGTTATGTTAAACTGTACTGCAATCAATCGCATAGTTTTAGTTGTAGCTAGGCTCTTTCTTGCAGTATCCATAGCATGCCTTTGTTCACTGCAAATCCCTTCATTAATTTTAATTTTGCATTGCTGAATTAAATTTGAGTTCTTTGTAGAAGGATAATTTACGTAGAAATATCAAAGAATGCTGACAATCTGTCCCAGCATGTGAGGAACTCCTCATGAAGTGTCTGATAGGGGAGAAGTCCCAGGAGAAAGGATGGTGGTTAGTTGGGTATCCCAAGAGGGTGTATACCTGTTTACAAATTAAAAGTTAGCAGCTGGGTGTCGGAGACAAACTATGACCCTATCAGATGGGGAATGCACGTGCTTCGTGGCTCTTCCATTTCTGAATTAGGTATTAGCTGGTTAGCATCTGGAGGTCTGGCGTGGAGGGGGTGTGGAAGTTAGAGGAACCCCTGATTGGCCTGAAGTTCTGGGACTGTCTTGATCAGCTATTGAAAACGGAGGGGAGGAGCCGGAGGAAATAAGAGGGGGAAACATGGGAGCTGGAGTTCGGAGCTGGAGAAAGAGAAGAAGTTCGGATAAGTCGAGGACTGGAAGGCGGACAGGGAAGTGAATGGACACGGTTTGTGTCGTGTACCCTTGTATAGGAGTTTGGAAAGTCACCAGTCCAACTTGTAAGTCCACTCACCCACCAACGCTACACCTTGGGCCCAGCTCAACAGACATTCACCAATCACAGATGCATTTGGCTCACTACCACGAGATGCCTTATGTTTTCTTCGGTCTGTCGTGTTCCTATCAGTGCCGTAAATTTCAGACTTGACCAGCTGGAAATGACAAAATATCCGCTACCTCCTCTCTCCAGATGAGCGTCAGGAAGTGTCAAGTGCTCCGTGCTGTTTGAGTCTCAGCGAGGAGACAAGTTGCCCTCTTCTCATTGTCCCCACTTGTGCAAGCAGATAACATTTATAGCCACAGCTGCTGAATCAGTAAATCATTTGCCTACATGAGTGGGGCGTATGACTCGTACGGTTGGAAAACAATTCCTCACAGCTGTTTTTCTAATACTTGTGTTTGATCGTGTTGGAAAATATACTGAAGAACACGCAATTGCCTCCAGTATTTTGCTGGTCATTTTAAAATTCCTTTAGGAGCAAAAGTGGAAGTAGCCATGTCAAAATAATAATTATAGTCTCTGAAATAACTATGACAAACCCCACGTTTCTGATCAATGACGTCCGAGCAAAGACAATAGAGGCCCAAGATAAGGGAGATGACTCTGAATAGTTGCATGGGTCCGTAAACACTTCTACTTGTTGCCGCGGCTTCCGTTGACGAAATTTAATATGATCCAAAAACGACGTATCTATTTGTATGATGTATATCAACACCCAACTTGTACGAGTAACTAAATGTATAATAGCCGCGCTTTTGTTGGGTAAGTTATGTTTGTAATAATTATAACGCGAGGAAAGAAAGCATGCGTTGGGTGTGACTGTGACCTGACTGAAAACTCGGAAGACGACCGCCGTTGGTGTTGTGTTTACATCTGTCGTGCAGTATTACAGAGATAATGCCCAAATCATTTGATGTGAAAATTGAAGATGTCATACATTTTCTGTAGATGAACAGCTTAGAATTATGTACAGGGACTGAAACAGAAGTGGTGTAGTGCACGTGCGTGCGCGACTTGCACAGAGAGTGGGTCTATCACAGTGGTGTCACGTGTGCTTGCCTTATTAGTTATGACTTATGTTAGTGCTAAGAACGCAAGCGATTAAGATATAAGTGTGTGTGTGTGTGTGTGTGTGCGCGCGTGCGCGCGCGCACGTGTGTGTGTTGTAAGCGTGTATACAAAAATGTGCGTGTGTACCCGCGCATGCAAGCATTGTCTCGTAAGTTAGAGGGGTTGTAATTAGTATACCATTCAATCATAGACACCCCAAAGGAATGCATGAGTTATTAAATTTTCTTTAAAAAGCTACGTCCAGTTACTATTCACATTCATATACTAAAGGTGTATTGGGGCAAAATTGCTATTCAAATTAATTTTTTTCAATTTTTGGTGTGATTTTCCAGGGGTTTTGCCATCAGCCCAGTCCCTGTGGAGTGAGTGGAAAAGTCACGCCAAAATCGTTGTATATCGCTCTCCCCATGATGTGCAACCAGCAGCCTACACCGTCCCTGAGGGAACAGCCAATGCCACATGGGTGTTTCAGGCACTGGGGCAACGTGGCAGCTGTTCTGAGAGACAGGTGGAGGTGTGAGTATCAGCACTGGGGATGAACTGGGCATTTATGAATTAATCGATGGATAGAAATGAGTGAGTGAATGGGTGGCTGAATGATGATTGGCTGGTTGGCTGTCCAACTGACTGAATGGATGGATTGATCATGATGGATAGATGCATCTCACTCCCCCACTCCCTACCCCCCTTTTCATGTTAATTAAGGATATTGTGAAGCTGTCACTAAAAGTGTATGGTACCTAAGCAGACCAGAGCAGACTGGAGCAGACTGCACAAGACAGGACCATAGTTATTTTGCCCACCAGCTTAGATGCTAAAGCTGTTGTGACTGAAAGGACATTTGCAATAGAAAAACGGAGACAAGACTTACTGTAAGCACTGCAAGAAATCTCCCCCTCAAGGACTTGTGTGTGTAATCAACCTCCATAGCCATTGGAACCCCACCCCCCACACCCCACCCCACCCCCCACCCCCAAAAGAACCCACTCAATAACTGTCTGCCCTCCTCACTACCCAGACAACCAGATTATGAATAACAAAATGGTCATTTGTCACCAACAACAAATAAACAGATAAATCAAATCTTGGTAAATGTATTGTAATGTTGTAATATGAGGCCAGTCTTGTAAGAAATGCCTTTGAAGTATTATTCACTAATGTCCTTCCTGACTATCAGAAACCAGGCATTTTACCATGGTGTGTGTCTCTGTTTTGCATTACCAGGCACTTCCAGCATGGCAGCCTTCCACCCATTGCCTTCCGAAATGAGTCCTTCCCAGAAAAGTTCTTCTTGGACCGAACAGAATACACTGTGTTGAAGTTCCCTGCAGACAACTCCAGCCATACACACACGCTGCTGCTGCCTCGGCCCGGCAAATACTACACTTTTACCTTTGTCACCAAAATTGAGGACGATGAACGCCTTCTTCCAGGGGTAATCTGGCTCAGTGTTGGCTGTATTAGTGTAGGCATTGTCCTTAAAAAAAAGTTTTTTAACATTAATTATTTGGTGAGCTTAATTCTTTTTCTTACAGAGCATTGCAAATAAAGAGTGGAACCAAAGATCATGTATACCCTTGTACACAATCTTTGCTGGACTTATGTGTCTTTGTGTCGTCTGATGAATCAGTTCTTGCAATCCTTGTGGTGATTAGTGGTAATCGTAAAGTCAAGCAATCATGCCAGAGTGAAGTGAATTAGTTACATGTAATGCTGGACATACGGTTCATGAGACAGTCACACCAAAGCAGGCATATGCTGCTTGTGCAGAATCCTGTAGTTGAAGTGTATTATTAGTTGGACCTTGTGCTGCCTCTCAACTGTAGATTATCAATTATCTACCCTTTAGTGAGAAAGTGATTCATGGCTGGGTAAGGTACGGTAACCCCACTGACCCTATTTTTTCTGCAGACCTTAAAGTAAACTTATTTTTTCAATCATACAAAGAAAAAAGAAAAGAAAGAATTTGACAGTAAACAAAGAACTGAATGCTGTCCCGTCGTTCCTACCTTATGGGCACTCAGGGCATTCAATTTTAAAGTGTTTTCAGTGAGAAAAAAATTCAGTTTATGTTCAATCTAGCCTCTTATAAACAGAAGAGACTTTCTTTTTGCCATGTTACCTCAATTACAACCTCTTTTTTTTGTTGGGGGGGGGGCATACTCTTTTTTTTATTGAGTATGACAGTTGAATCTGATTGATCTGACCCTGTCCCAATGTCCCCTGATAGCCTCTTTGGCTGCTTGGGGCTGCGCTTGCCTGAGCCACTACAGCAGGCCCCAGAAGCTCTGCAGCCAGGGATTCCAGCTGATGAGAGGGCCATCTAGTGGCTACATTTGTTACACTTGTGAATATTGTGTGTGTAAAGTATGGACAGCTGAGGGCCCAGAGCAGTTTTGAGATGTGTGTGGTTTTATAATTATGTGTGGAATATCGTCCACTCACACTGGTGATCTTCTGGTGCCTAGAGAATAGAATCTTATCTCCTGCAGAGTGGCTTGAGATAGTTCAGCATGTTTAACTGGAAACTGATCATTAATTGGATAGCAGAGTCATTGGTATTTTGGTGCCTTGAGGAACTGGAAAACAGGGGTGTTGCTCCTTATGCTAGAAACCTTACAGTTCTTGCGAGGAATATATAGGCTGGTGTCAAAATGTGCCAAAGTGTTGAAAGCAGATGTAAAGGCAGTCAAATGTTTGACTCATGGCATGTCAACATGAACCTATTGCTTTCCATCTAGGTAGGCTAAGCAATGTGCCCCAGATCTCATTAGTATCTTCCACCCCCTCCCCCTCCATCCCCCCTTTTTTTTCAGGGCCTGAACCTTCACTGCACATTCAAGAGCTGGATGTTCCAGAGGACAGAGCCGGGGACCTACACTGAGATCCCCATCCACAGGAAAAGTAGCCTCAGTGTTCCTACAGTGGCAGTTACCATTTGGTGTGTTCACAAACCTCTGACTGCTGTGTGTCCACCCCTTCATGTAATGAGTGATAGTGAAGCTGGCAAACATAGTTCTTTGCATTTGTAAGTATATCAGCTGCAGTAGAAATAGTGTGAATAGACCTGATGTTTGTCCCAGGCAGAATTCCGATTATTTCTGAGGGCTTTGTCCTGGGTTGCCCAAAATGAAGACAGTGGTTCTGTCAGGATGTGTCGATGGTGTTCAGAGCTTTAGTGTTGACCTTTAGAAACCCTATGCCCAGTCTCTTCTCAATACTCAGTGATACTCACTTCAGAATTGCTTACAGCCTGTGGTCATTGTCTGGAGTGCTGTGGTCTTTGTGCCTGCTCCAGTGGCACTTGCACAGCTGGCCCCAATCAGCTTTTATGTGCCACCTGGAGGTATCTTGAAAATCAAAACTGAGGAAGACATCAAGCCCATCAAGGCAACATGTGTTTCCTCCTAGTCCCAATCTAAAGGAAAGCCCCTTCCGTAGCATTTTACAGCTTCTTTATCACCACATCTGATTGTCTAGCCTGCACGCCCAGACTGTGACATATATACACAGTGATACTCAGACTTGTTGTTTTTTTTCTCACCAGTTCATTTGTTCACTACATTCACTGAGTGATGTGTGTATGTGTGTGTGTGTGTGTGAGAGAGAGAGAGAGAGAGAGAGAGAGAGAGAGAGAGAGAGAGAGAGAGAGAGAGAGAGAGAGAGAGAGAAAGAGTGTGTGTGTGTGTGTGTGTGTGTGTGTGTGTGTGTGCATGCATAAATGGGTGTGTGCATTTATTTGAAATCGCTATCCTCCATAACTTGAATCTGTAGAGATTTCACATCCAGGAGTGTTGACCGCTGATTGTTATTCACCAGGTTCAGACTGCCAAGGTCCACAGTGAACTACAGGGTGGAGCTGCTGCACTGCAATGGAAGCTGCAGTCTGCAAGTGGCAGGACCACTGGAATACGGTCGTCCAAACTCCTCCCAGTCTCTAAGCTGCTCAGCAGCATCTCTAAGCCCATGCACCGTTGTTGTGCAGGCCCCTGATGTACAGTTCCCTCACTACTTCCGTCTGATCTCCCTCGGTTCAGCATCGTTGGTCCAGATCCTCGTGACTTCCACAGGTAGCTGCAAAGGTCACAGCTGTGTTTGATTACACCTTGTTCAAGGAAATTGCAAGAATGTTCATGTATGAGCTAATGCTAGAGTGGTTCATGAGGAAAAGTGGTAAAGTGATGTGGTGTTCCATACTCATACTGCCAGTGTGGTTTTATGTTCTTGGACATTATTGTGTGAATCTCCTGTCATGTCCTGCCACTTTCAAAATCGGATAAACAACTGACTGAGAGGAAATTCCTCTCAGGTTTCTGGTTTGTTGAAGGTGGAACTTTTTCTCCAGAACGGACTCTTAAGTCTTATTTATAGATGACTCATTTTCATTCTGCATCCTATTGTGTCAGGAAGATTTTGGAGTTGAGATTTTAAAAAATAATTTTCTTGCATGCTACTTGGTGTTTTTCAACCTAAGGGAGACAAAGGAAATGAGAATTGCATTGTAGTTTGGACTGCATGCAGATACTCTTCATTCCTGTATTCACTGTGTGATATGCCCTTTTCCTATGACCACAGAGTGTACTAGTGCATGGACCAACGGCACATGGGAAGGCCACAGAACAGGCACCACTGCAGACTGCCTGGCAATGCCTCTGCTGGACCGGTGGCAGGCTCCAGACCATTTCCATGCCCACTTCCTCCATCTTCCAGAGGTCTTGAATGTTCCAAGCAACATCACAATGACAGTGGCGCCAGGCCCCCCAGTTTCTCAGGGCTTCCACAGCCACTCCAGGAAAGACATTGGTACCACATTGACTGTTGCTCTCAATGCCTGGCAACCAGACGTCACCAAGGTAAACAGTGGGTGATGCCTGGGACTAGACTAGATCTCTCTCAGTCCTGTCCATCAGTGGATCTGGGTCCATAGGGAGCAGGCCCAGTGGTCAGTAGTGCTGCCTTGAGTCCTTGCAACAGACTGGTGGGATGTTAAGTGCTGCTTAGATCCAAGATCAGCATCCATGGGCTAGATACTCATCCAGGCTATACTTTTACCTACCCTGAAATAAATTGAGCACCTGTGAGGGTGGTGAAAACTTGCATGTGCATGTATTGTGGGCTAAGTAATCGTCAGTCAGGTAGGGAACAATATTGGATTGCATTGCTCCTCAGGCAGCAGAGATAATGCTGATACCTATGTGTGCACACTGTATGACAGTACCTGTCTACATGTACCCAGTACCAGAAAAGGTTGTTGAATTGGTTCATTGATCTAAGAGCACAACAAGTTCTGAGTAGTATGAGAACCAAGACAGTAGTGTCAAGTTACTCTTTACTACAAATCCAATACCTTTTCTCTCACCCTTGTCGACTTTGATTCTTGTTTTTGGTCAGGACTCGCAGCACATCAAGCTGTGTGGAGGACTGCTGAAAGGCAAGGTCACTGGTAGCTCTACAGAGCTTTGCAACAATGCCTCTCACCTGCTGAGTGCCAACTCCTCTGCACACCTGTCTTCTCCCTCAGAGGCCATTGCAAAGCTGCATGTGCCTTTCCCTGAGGCAGGACTGTGGTACTTGACTCTGCAGCTGTCATGCTACAGCCTGGATGACAATGGGGATGAGAGGTGAGAGGTGTTTCCCTTCAGTGATCCCCCTCTTTGGGTCGGGAGAAAGAACAGAACAACCATGTTCCCTACCAGATTTGTAAAAGCCAAACAACTAGGGAAATTGAGGCTTTTTTTAATTTAAATTTTTTAATTTTTTATTGAGACTTGACCAGCTCTTGGGAGACAAAAAAGATCCACCATGGGTGCGTTTGTTAGGCAAGTGGCTCGCCTCGATGGCTAGTCGAGGGCGAGCGAGATGCACCTATGGCTGATGAGCGAGGAACGTAGGCAACGCCTAGCTCTCAAGATTCTCTCAAGATTCTATGCCTAACAAACACATCCCATGTTTCCCTACAAGATTTGTAAAAGCCAAATCACTAGAGAAATTGAGACTTGACTAACTCTTACTCTTACCAACTCTGATGATTTTGTAGTTGGTGGCCTTACATAGCCTAGAGAAGCTGACAGGCCAGAACATTTCATTCGTTTATGCATTCCTTTTAGTGAGGATTTGAAGTTTCCTGAAGAACCTCTGAGCACAGTGTAACTAAGCATACACTTAGTCTTTCAGAAGACTGTTTCATTTTTCACTTTTGTGTTATCTTAGGTACCAAGTGCCTAGCTCCATAATCATAAAATAATCAAAGTGAGTCACTGAATTTGAGCATGGCAACTTGGCAAGACATGAAACATAATTCATTGAGCATAAGACATGTGTAGATTGGCACAGCTAAAATAAACTCCTTTTAGTTGTGTAGTACACATGGACTTTGTTGATTGTGAACTCCACTGTTGTTACTTGCATTCCACAATTTTACCATTGTCTAGGTAAAAAAGGTAAAGGTGGCTTTTTTGACTCACATGCGAAGCAAAAGTGAGTCTATGTACTCACCCGTGTCGTCCGTCCGGGCGTCCGGGCGTTCGTGAAAAACTTTAACGTTGGATTTTTCTCGGAGACTATTAAGTCTCTCAACACCCAATTTGGCATGATGGTGTATGCACTCTGAACACAGAGATATAGTATCTCTGACACAGGTTGGTCACGTGACTTCGGCTCCACATTCCAATGATTTTACCAATCAAAATTCAACATGATCAGAAGACCATTGAGAGTAAAAAGAGGCGATTCTATTTCACTCCAATTATTTATCCCGATAGATAAACACAAATTTGGTGTTCTAATAAAACTAATCTATGAGATTTTCAGGAAATCATTTGAGAACTACTTTTAGCGCGAACGTGTCTATAAGGTTGCAAACTGCCTTGAGCACGTGCGATTGTGTATAATTATAGTAATACACACAATCTTTGGACCTACTATAAACGCAGCGAAAAGGATTCCTATGGGTCCGGGCTGGTTTCGTGAATCTATGGTTATACTCTCGCAAGTAAATGCTTTCTGGCCGGAACCTGTGGTCTAACTGCCTTCACACTGTTTGACGAGCTCCACACTTCGATCATTCGTGTATCGACTGATGGAGTCAGTGATTTAACCTACATTCCGTCTGTGTTGAACGTTAATCGAATAGAAGTTTCTTCTGTAGGAATTCGTCCGATTCCGAAGTTCGATATTATCGGATAACTCAGAAGCAGTTTTTCTAAGTTTAATCCTTCTAAGCATACATTAAATTAATGATTCCTCATCAGCAAAAGCACTCAGTGGGTTTCTGTGTGTATCGGTCCAAAAGGACATGCAGACGGGATTGGTTGCCTTACTCGCTCAATGAAGTATAAATATTGCTGTTGTATTCAAAGTCCTTATAATTAGTAGAGTTCACAATATTACACTCTTGTGATTCGAATTTTACCGCATACAAGTTTTACATTCATGGGAAATCGATGTTTAGAAAATGAATTGACGAAAAGATGGCTGCCAGTATTGAGTGTATCACAACAAGCGGAGGAATACACTCACGATGTGATATGCCTTCAGCGTGGCTGAGACTCAGTGTTCAGAACAGTGGTATGCAAGTTATGGAAGAATTAAGGCTATCACGTGACCAACCTGTTGCTGAGACTATATCCACTAGTCTCAGCCACGCTGAATGTGGTGTATGATGACAAGGCGTCAAAAAACATACATAGTGACTTGACCTTGCTTGAAGGTCAAGGTCGCAGGGGCCATAAATGTTGTCTAAAAACCAGCCAATTTTCACATTTTCCCAATTTCCTCTGAAGTGTTTGAGATGGGATACCTGTCCTATATATGGTGTATAGGGCAAAGTAATCCCTATCTTTTGATACCAGTTTGATTGACCTTGCTTCAAGGTCAAGGTCACAGGAGCTCTTTAAAGTTGGATTGTATACATATTTTGAAGTGACCTTGACCCTGAACTATGGAAGATAACTCTTCCAAACTTCATAACATTGTAGTACACATGTTATACTTTCATACTAGGTCACCTGTGTCATCCGTCCAGGCGTCCGGGCGTCCGTCTGGGTGTCTGGGCAGACTGGGCGTCCGGGCGTCCTGTAATCCGTAAAAAACTTTAACGTTGGATTTTTCTCGGAGACTATTAAGTCTATCAACACCCAATTTGACATGATGGTGTAGTATGACAAGGCGTCAAAAAACATACACAGTGACTTGACTTTGCTTCAAGGTCAAGGTCACAGGAGCTCTTCAAAGTTGGATTGTGTACATATTTTGAAGTGACCTTGACCCTGAACTATGGAAGATAACTCTTCCAAACTTCATAACATTGTAGTACACATGTTATACTTTCATCATGAGACACATTTGGTCACATATCATCAAGGTCAAGGTCACTTTGACCCTTATGAAATGTGACCAAAATGGGGTAGTGAACCACTAAAAGTGACCATATTTCATGGTAGAAAGTGCCAATAAGCACCATTGTGCTTCCTATGTCTTGAATTAACAGCTTTGTGTTGCATGACCTTGGATGACCTTGACCCAAGGTCAAGGTCACATGTATTTTGGTAGGAAAAATGTGTAAAGCAGTTCTTAGTGTATGATGTCATTGCTAGGTTTAGTTGTTTAATCCTTGACCTTGAAGGTCACATGAAGGTCAAGGTCATGTAAAGGTCAAGGTCAAGCATGTGAGTCGTATGGGCTTTGCCCTTCTTGTCTGTTGAGGCTTTTCACCCATTAATGGGTGTTCAAACAGCTCACTTTTGCCCCCTAGTTGTTGGCTACTCTAATTGTTTATTCAACACCATCTCAACTTCTTAGGGGGCATACAACACAAGAAAAGTATTTTCCCATAATTTTCAGCTCAGCATTAACAGGTACCCATTTTACTCCCGGGTGGGGAGAAGCAATGTGAAGAAAGTGTCATGCTCAAGGATGCTACTCTGGTTTCTGCACAGCTTCAAACTCGGCACCCACTTTCTGCAAGCTACTGCAGGTCATGTGGACTGACCACTCAGCCACAGAGCCCCATGTCAACAAATCCACTTGCTCTTCCAGGAGCATAAACTTGTAGTGTAGTGTGCCATGATGTAGTTTTGTGTAGTGAAGGTTAGTTTGGTTTGGTGTAGTGCAGTGTAGTGTCGTGTCATGTGGTGTATAGTATAGTGCAGTATAGTGGCACAATGCTGAGCAGTGCAATTTAGTGTAGCATGGTAATGCATAGTAGGGGAGTTCAGAAGGCGCAGTGCTTCATTGCGCTTACTCAGCGCTTAATGTGATTCACTCCTGAACGGCAATTTGGGGCGCGATTCACTCAGCGCTCACTCAGCGCAACGCAGTGCTGTGAATCACCAATCCGACGTGCAGCAGTAGGATTTCGCAGCAAAACAAAATGGCGTCTTCGATCCCGCACTGGCCGTCGACGCGTACAATAACCCTCAGAAACATCATTTTGGGACTGGAACGGGCTTTATTTGCCCCAAGCGCTCTGTATGCGCGAAGAATGGCAAGTAAGGATGACACCGTAGTGGACTTTATTCATGCAGAATACATGTAAACGTGCATAAACGATGTCTGTGGCAAAGAAAATATTTTCTTCGCGTCTATCAACACAACATGGGGCACAGAAGATTTACCTCCCCTTTAACAAGTGAAGTGCTGCACAAAATCTGGGGCGTTCAGGTGAGCAATGAAGCGCTCAATTGCCAACATTAAGCGCTCATGCAGCGCTGAGTTGTTATGAACAAGCCTAGTGTAGTGTTGTATAATTCCGGTCTGTCCTTTTCTATCTGTTCTTTTCCACTTTTTTCTGCACTGCACTGCACTGTGTTACGCTGTGAATAATCCTACTTCCTTGGATCCTTCCATCTTTCCAGAGCAGAGAACTGCTCCAGTGCATCCTACAACGTGAGTATGGCGGTGGAAGTCAATCCTTGCCTGGAGGGCCACTGCTCCGCGAAAGGGGAATGCGTCAAGCTTACAGCTGGCACTGACCTCCTCTACTACAGCATCTGTGACTGCACGGCAGGTGGGGCTCATGGAAAAAGGTCATGGCTCATATGTAGCCACTTCTCACCCATATCTAGAACTCAGTCTGCTGAACACTTTTCCCCCTGATCACAGGGCTGCTTAATCAATCCTTTACTGATATTAGCTGACTTAGTGACAGACAGATGGGACACATAATCCAACACCAGCACCATCTTCACTCTCTGTGGCGGAGAAGAAATACAACCAGATGCTGTCTCACAGTCATATCAACAATGAAAGGCGTATAAAATCACACCTTTATATGTAGTGACTGATCACCCTTGTCTGGGTCTCAATCTGCCTCACACTCTGCCCCTTGATCGCTGGGTCAATTAATCGACCCTTCACTGGCATCTGATAACAAACACAGTGACAGACAGATAAGACACTTACAGTACAGTACCAGCACTAACTCCACTCCCCGAGGAGTATTCCAACCTGAAGCTGGCTCTTGTGACTACGGGATGTCATCACTGTTTTGCTTGTCTCTGTTGCAAAGCTGCAGTGTGGATGTGCTCATTGTAAGACTGAGGCTGCCTTCACTTGCAGGCTGGAGGGGCTATGCCTGCACAGACGGCAGTGAGGCCTACTCTCACTGGGAACAGCTTGCAGATGCTCTGCTCCTCACTCTCTCCAACCTCCTCTTTTTGCCTGTCATCATCGTGGCCGTGCGTCGTGGCTTCTATACAGAGGCTGGGGCCTATGCCTTCAACATGTTCTTCTCTACTGTGAGTATTCCCGGCAGCAGGCATCTGTCAGTCATTGGGGATTATGAAGCTGCACTACAGGCAGTTGAATTGAAAACTATTCCTGCTGCAGCAACACACCCTGATACAGAAGTGGCGTGCCTTTGCACAATCATGTGTGCAACAGGAATCCAAGGCTGACTCATGAGGATTCTAGTCCACTAGAGACTTCGCCTACCGTGAAACAGTCTCTAGCACAGTTGACATCACGTGATGGAAGGATCTTGTCCAAAATTTTTTAATGAGAGTCACAGGAGAGGCTTGTGGGATAGCCGATCTGCTCCCTCACATACGCCGTTAATGTAGTTTCACGACTATTTTGCAAGAAACTAATAACTTACTTTTGTTGAGGCAATAAACAAGTATTTATTCAATAAAATAAAATGTTTGTGTTGAAATAGAAACAAGTTTTGACATCTGAATGATTTCTGTAAAAAGTGGAGAAAAAAATAGTATCAGAATGAACTATTTTTGGTGCAGTGCTGTAATGCGAAGGGTCAAGTCTATTCCTCATTCATTGCAAACTGTGCCAGAGTCACTACTGACTCGGGTTCAAAGAATGGCTCATGAGTTGAGCTCTCACAACCTTTCAAGTGACTGCTCTTGGCAGCATAGTTTCTTTTTTGGTTTTGATTATGATGACAATGATGATGACGATGACGATGATGATGATGATGATGATGATGATGATGATGATGATGAAGATAACAAGCATAACAGTGATATGATGACTATGATGATGATGATGGTGATGATGATTTCTTGTTTTATCCTTGGAATCAATTTGGGGGACTTTCAACTCCATTTGCCTCAGGGCAGCCTGTTGCACAGGGAGAGTAGCATGCAAGGGTTGTTTTCTGGTTGCCAAGGTGAAAATTGGGTAAGATTATCCCTTGATGAAACGTATCTCCAATGCATTTTTCCCTATAAACTTGGTGTGCATCGTTGTATATTTCTGTGCATAATGAGGTGAGGATGCTAGGTGCTGCTATTGCACTGGCAGTTTCCTTTTTGACTCACATGCGAAGCAAAAGTGAGTCTATGTACTCACCCATTTCGTCCGTCCAGGCATCCGGGCGTCCGTTTAAAACTTTAACGTTGGATTTTCCTTGGAGACTATTAAGTTTATCAACACCCAATTTGGCATGATGGTTTATGATGACAAGGCGTCAAAAAACATACCTAGTGACTTGACCTTGCTTCAAGGTCAAGGTCGCAGGGGCCATAAATGTTGTCTAAAAACCAGCCATTTTCCACATTTTCTCAATTTTCTCTGAAGTTTTTGAGATTGGATACCTCACAGGTATATGGTATATAGGGCAAAGTAAGCCCTATCTTTTGATACCAATTTGGTTGACCTTGCTTCAAGGTCAAGGTCACAGTAACTCTTCAAAGTTGGATTGTATACATATTTTGAAGTGACCTTGACCCTGAACTATGGAAGATAACTGTTTCAAACTTAATAATTATGTGGGGCACATGTTATACTTTCATCATGAGACACATTTGGTCACATGTCATCAAGGTCAAGGTCACTTTGACCCTTATGAAATGTGACCAAAATGGGGTAGTGAACCACTAAAAGTGACCATATCTCATGGTAGAAAGTGCCAATAAGCACCATTGTGCTTCCAATGTCTTGAATTAACAGCTTTGTGTTGCATGACCTTGGATGACCTTGATCTTGGGTCAAGGCCACATGTATTTTGGTAGGAAAAATGTGTAATGCATTTCTGAGTGTATGATGTCATTGCTAGGTTTAGTTGTTTGACCTTGACCTTGAAGGTCACCTGAAGGTCAAGGTCATGTAAAGGTCAAGGTCAAGCATTGAGTTGTATGGGCTTTGCCCTTCTTGTTGTTGCTGGTTGTCCCCCTAAGTTGATATTTGGGGGTAGCCACGACTGCCTACTGGATGAATAAGTTACCTGCATAAAGTTTTTCTTCTGAACATTTTCCCGAATAAACCCAGCATTCGCACCTGTGCCTCTATGTGCATGGCAATGATGCCATCTGTGAATAATGCCTTGCTTGCAGTTCTACCATGCCTGTGACAGATCTGGCCGCAGTCCAATCTACAACCTGTGCATCATGGACTTCTCAGTCATGCAGTTTGCCGACTTTCTGGCCTCCACAGTCTCCGTCTGGCTCACCTTCATGGCTGCCACTCGCATCTCCCACACCACTAGGTCAGCTGTTTTGTTAAGGAAAAGTTTTTATCCATCATGGCCATGAGAGCTTATTAGACAAATACTGAAATAGTTTGACAAAACTTGACCATCGGAGAAGAAAAATGATCAATTTGATTACTTTTATTTCAAGGTTTTTTCTTCACATGAAATCTCTCCCAGAGGGTCGAGGTAAGAATTAACCCACCATGTCTCCCTAAGCATTTTGTAAGCTCTAGGCAAATAACTAGGGAAAATATCACTCGACATATTCTTATGTTTTTCATGATTAATTGCCTTGAATAGCCTACTACAGCTCATAGACCCTCCCTCCCTCCTTTCTTCCATCCATCCATCATCCATCCAACCATCCATCCATCCATCCATCCATCCATCCATCCATCCATCCATCCATCCATCCATCCATCCATCTTCACATAAAATCACTACATCTACAAGATCAGCTCTGTATATAATAGAATTTTCCCCCTTCTAATAGACATGACAAAATATAAGCAGTGTCGGAAAGGGTAGTATTTTATGCTAGGTTGTTAAATATACATATACATTTATTGCTGCTGGACTTTTTTCTTTCTTTCTTTTGGGTGGGGGTGGGGGCTTGTGTGTGTCTCTCTTTTCCTGAAAATTGTAACAGTTGGTTAGATCAGATGCTAAATGGAAAAGTTTTGACTAACAGAAGATTTTGTCAAGTACCAGTCATTTGATAATTCTTTGTTTTGTTCTAGTGGGGCTCGTCTTTGCATGTGCAGGCGAGTGGCTACATAATTTAATGTTTTCCACAAGGGTTACTAATCAGATAGTTAACCTTTAATAATGGCTCTTTTTTAAGAACCTCTTTGTCTCTCTCTCTCTCTCTGTCTCTGTCTCTGTCTCTCTCTCTCTCTCTCTCTCTCTCTCTCTCTCTCTCTCTCTCTCTCTCTCTCTCTCTGTCTCTCTGTCTCTCTGTCTTTCTGTCTGTCTCTCTCTCTCTCTCTCTCTCTCTCTCTCTATCTCTATCTCTCTATCTCTCTCTCTATCTCTATCTCTCTCTCTCTCTCTCTCTCTCTCTCTCTCTCTCCCTGTGCATTTCATCTGTAAGTACAGCTTGCAGAGAGACCCTTCAATAGATAGCTGTGTAATGATCTCACCTTTGTAGCCACTCACCACAGTTCAACTTCAAGGGGAAAAGGAAGGCAGTCTCAATGGTGGACAGAGCATTGGTATTTGCAATGGCTGAATATAACACAAGTGACACAACTGAAAATGTGTTAATGGGGGAAAGACTGCATGTTATTCCCATCACAAGATTAGAGTTCATTCCACCTTTTCTTGACACACTTTATCAAGATGGCATTTTATGTGGATGTCATTTCAGGTCACTACTTCAGGTGGTTGGAATCCTGTGCTTTTCAATGGTCTATTCTGTAGACCGATTCAACTTCTGGAACAATCTGGGGGCAGGCCTTGTTGGGGGAGCAATCCTTGTAGTGTCCTGGGTAGGTAAAGTGAAACTTGTTGGGGGAGCAATCCTTGTAGTGTCCTGGGTAGGTAAAGTGAAACTTGTTGGGGGAGCAATCCTTGTAGTGTCCTGGGTAGGTAAAGTGAAACTTGTTGGGGGAGCAATCCTTGTAGTGTCCTGGGTAGGTAAAGTGAAACTTGTTGGGGGAGCAATCCTTGTAGTGTCCTGGGTAGGTAAAGTGAAACTTGTTGGGGGAGCAATCCTTGTAGTGTCCTGGGTAGGTAAAGTGAAACTTGTTGGGGGAGCAATCCTTGTAGTGTCCTGGGTAGGTAAGTGAAACTTGTTGGGGGAGCAATCCTTGTAGTGTCCTGGGTAGGTAAAGTGAAACTTGTTGGGGGAGCAATCCTTGTAGTGTCCTGGGTAGGTAAAGTGAAACTTGTTGGGGGAGAAATCCTTGTAGTGTCCTGGGTAGGTAAAGTGAAACTTGTTGGGGGAGCAATCCTTGTAGTGTCCTGGGTAGGTAAAGTGAAACTTGTTGGGGGAGCAATCCTTGTAGTGTCCTGGGTAGGTAAAGTGAAACTTGTTGGGGGAGCAATCCTTGTAGTGTCCTGGGTAGGTAAAGTGAAACTTGTTGGGGGAGCAATCCTTGTAGTGTCCTGGGTAGGTAAAGTGAAACTTGTTGGGGGAGCAATCCTTGTAGTGTCCTGGGTAGGTAAAGTGAAACTTGTTGGGGGAGCAATCCTTGTAGTGTCCTGGGTAGGTAAAGTGAAACTTGTTGGGGGAGCAATCCTTGTAGTGTCCTGGGTAGGTAAAGTGAAACTTGTTGGGGGAGCAATCCTTGTAGTGTCCTGGGTAGGTAAAGTGAAACTTGTTGGGGGAGCAATCCTTGTAGTGTCCTGGGTAGGTAAAGTGAAACTTGTTGGGGGAGCAATCCTTGTAGTGTCCTGGGTAGGTAAAGTGAAACTTGTTGGGGGAGCAATCCTTGTAGTGTCCTGGGTAGGTAAAGTGAAACTTGTTGGGGGAGCAATCCTTGTAGTGTCCTGGGTAGGTAAGTGAAACTTGTTGGGGGAGCAATCCTTGTAGTGTCCTGGGTAGGTAAGTGAAACTTGTTGGGGGAGCAATCCTTGTAGTGTCCTGGGTAGGTAAAGTGAAAAGCAGTTTGAGACCAAAATATGGGTGTTATGGTGTTATATAAAATCACATCTTCACCATTTTTAGGTAAGCTTTTTTCCCCCATGTTGACCCAAGTTTGGCCCCATTTTACTGTTATGAATGCTTTCTTTGTAACATTGACTGAGTACCGGTCTCCTAGTTTGAACCAGGAAAGTCTCCATACATATCTGGCGGCAAGTTTCAGAAGGGCCTCTGCATGGCACTTCACACAGGCTGAATCCACACTTCATGATCTGTGGCAATTTGTGTTCTTACCTTCATGCAATAAGATCACTCTCTTAGATTTCTGGAAATCACTCAGTCAGAGGAACTGGAAAATCACTCACGGGAAATATTCACCCGATCTCTAATGACCATCCCTTTATATACCCGTTTGAACTCATTTCTAGAATATACAGAGATAAGAAAGATGTAGAACTATCTGCACCATGACTGCATAAAAAACTGGGTCCGCATGCATTTCTATTAAAACAGCAAGGTTTAAGTCAGCAAAGAAGTAGGTTGATTACTAACCAAAACTTTTCAATTAAAATGAACTTGAAAATTCAACAGATGTCTCAAACATTCTACGCTTTACAACATTACTAATGGACTCTGCAATCTCTGGCCAAATGTTGTATAAGGTGGTGAGAGTTCTTTTGGCCTATCTATCACTTGTTCCAGTCTTGACCATTGACTTGCTCTTTGGTGGACATTTGGAACTTTGTCGAGTTGTTTTCATGTTCCGTCCACTTTCCTTGAACACATCACTGGATCAACCAATCATTAGGCTCCCACCCCCCAAAAAAATTGTTTTTATTCATTTTCACTGTGAGCACTATCCAAGTATTGAAAAAAGAAGTGTTTTAAGCGAAAGAGAAGTTTTGATTTATGTTCAGATTAATCCAATGCATACATGACATTATTTTGTTAAAACACATACACAAACATACACACATGCACACACACACACACACATGCACACACGTGTGCAGTCTTAATCTGGCCTTGTATAAAAAATTATTTTTTAAGTCAGACCTTTCTACTGATCCTCTTTGTGTGTTTGCTTTTGCGCGTGCATGTGTGTGTGTGTGTGTGTGTGTGTGTGTGTGTGTGTGTGAACTTAACCACTAATTTTTGTGTTTGTCTGTGCCTAAAGCAGCATTGGGTTGGAATATTATCTCAGAGAGGAATTGGTGCTGGTACCAGCGTACAAGTGTGCATTTTCTGTCTTTCACTGCATTTGAGTTCAGGTACCAGTAGAGGATGTATCAAGGGGGTCTAATCACCGGGGGGTAAAGCCTACAGCAGTTTCATTAAGTCCTGTGTATGGATGATAAATTACTGTGTGAAACAAATACCTTCATCTGTGTTTTCATAATGCTTACCTTCAAATTTCACTGCAGGGTTTCACTTGTCACCAGCGGCGCAGCTGCTATCCCAGCAAGAGACGCTATGTGTTTGCATTCCTTCCTGGAGCGCTGCTGAGTGTGATTGCAATCTTTGTGTTCATGTTTGCCGAGACAAACAGCAACTACAAGTACACCCACAGTTTCTGGCATGCAGCCATCTGCATATCCGTCCTCTTCTTCCTACCTCGAAAACCACTGAATGGGAAGGGTAGGTGTCCATGTCATGGCGTGATCTTTTCCGTGATTATAATTGCCAGCAATGAGTGGTGCAAGGAGTGAGTCACCCAAGTGTACAAAAAAATAAATGACAGAATACAGAGAGGAGTGTTGATGTGGTATGAATTGGATGTGTGGACTTGGTGATGCAGAAATCATGTGAGACCTAGTTTGTCAGTAAGCAGGCAGAGACAGAAAGACAGGCAGACACACACACACACACACACACACTCACACACACACACACACACACATGCACACACAGAGACACACACAGAGACAAACACAGACAGAAATATGATCAACCAACTGACAGACCAACCAAAAATGATTGCCTGACTGACAGACAGACAGATATGTGGTAACTGAAAGAGTGATGAGGTGAGTGCCAGATAGACTTGATTGAAAGAAGGTCTCATGCAGCAGCTATTGCTAGATGCCCCACTGTGGTGACAGACCTTGAGGTCATGAAGCTTCCAGAGTCACCTAAGGGCATCTTGTAGGCATTATTGTAGTGCAGAATATCAGTTTTCTCAGTTCGTATGTCTTGTGGAATGGGTGATAAGAGAGAAATATGTCATTTGTTTGTGCCACAATGTCTCTCTCTGTGGTCCCCCTGTGGGTTCGGGGTAAGAATTGACCCACCACGTCTCCCTATGCGATTCGTAAGAGGTGAATAACTTGGGACACCATGACTTGATTTGCGTTTACTCTAAACTGTTCTAGTGATTTTCGTGCTAAATGGCCTTACATAGCCTACAAGGCTGATAGGCCGTAAAACACTGTCCATCCATCTCTCCCTGTGGATTGGGGGTAAGAATCGATCCGCAGCATCTCTGTTCATGCTTCGTACAAGGTGAATAAGGAGGGAAATTGTGACGACTTGTGCTTACTCTCGCTATCTCCAGTGATTTTTGTGATCAGTGGCCTTACATAGTCTTGTGCCAATGGCCTTACATACCCTACAGAGACTGGTGGTGTCAAACCTCTTCAGTCCAATCCATGTGCCACAAAATCTGGTTTTGGAAATCTGTTTTTGAGAGGCATTCCAGTCAGCATCATGTTCACAATGCCATTGCAGGTGCGTTTCCTGTGGACCGTGTGTGTGCTCTGGTGGAACTGAGATGTCCAGAATACAGAAGGTTCACAAAGTGTTGGCACAAGTCTACCGTGTCCCTGGAGATGAGCTACATTGCCACAGAGGATGCCTTGAACCACACAGGCAATCTGAGACTCAACTCCTCCCCTGTCCTGCTCCGGAGAAACTTTTCTAAAGAGGAGCATTGAAGTGGCAGCTCTTTTGTAAAGTTCCAGCATGTGTGTGATCGTGCTTGTTGATGTGTTGAGGTAGTTGGATGTTTGTACTGCATAGCTGTGATGATGTTCTTGCTGCTCAGCATGCCATAAATGTATACAATGTTTTTACATCTGTGATGTATGTATGTGTTTTGCAGATAGAAATTGGTTGCTTACAATGGATTATACAGCAATTATAATGTGTTTCTAACTGACAAAATTAATACCTAAATTAGTGCAATATATCTGTAGGGGTTCTTTCTTCAAGAAAAGGTGTACAATGGTTTTCCTGTTTTAGTATAAATATTTTTATTACTTTTTGCCATCTCTCTCTCTTTTTAACCTCATTTTCATAATCTATTAATGATGTTTTATCAAGCAAATAACTGAATGTATATTTGATACAAATATGTGGAGACTTAATAGATTCCATATTGGAACTATTTAAAATTGTTTATATCATTTCTTACTGTGATCAAAGTAGTCCTCACAAGTCCTTTGCTTACATAAACTGAGGGAGAATTTACTGCAAGCTCATAATGGAGCACGGAAGACCTGCTGCGAAGGTAGTCTGAGTGGCTTGCATGAAAGATGGCAAAGATTGAACTGGCAACAGGTTTGCCTCTGCATTGTCAGAATTGACAGATTTTTCTGAGCAAGTTCACAGCTGCCAAATAATTTAGGGGCAGGTATCATGCGATTGGTCAGCAGCCAGTGTTCCCATGATGAAATTAGGTGCAATTTGTCACTTCATGTCTACATTTAAAGTTGTTCTTTAATATTCATGTTCCTTTTTAACCCTTTCACCATCCTGATTTGACTGCACGAGATGCATAAGGTTTGCATGTATTTGTTTCCATTTCCATGATTTTTAAAAAGTATCCATGTTGCTTGCATTATTAAGGGAAATCAAAGTTTTGTCATTGTTCTGATAAATGTTCATAAGATTTGGTGCAGCTTGTCTCATGAAGGAATGCAGCATAAAATCCTGGCATTATTTTGACAATTATCCTCTGCAGAGTTTGACAAACGCTGAATGTCCTTTCATCACTAACATTATTTGGAGATGCACAAGGGATTTTTCAAGTGAAGAATCAATTCAAGTTATGGACAGCCGTGTAACCAAAGCCAAAGTAAAGTGTCTTTTAGAAAGTACAAAAATCAAGTGCGTTTAGTGATGAAGAAAAAAAGTGATTTTTTCCCTATCACATCCCTTGCCTTTGCACATACCACCACTTTCATCTAAACCAAAATGAACATGTCATCTGTACAACATTAGCACTACTTGCAATGGGGAAATCCTCTTGAACCGAGCAGCTTTAGGGAAATATAGACAAACGAATTAGTAACGAACTTGTTCTTTTCTAGTTATATTGTTTGGAGTCTTTCTCCTTATGGCAGCAGCATTCAGGAGTTTACACAATTAGGAGAGCATCCTGTCCTTCATTGTGTTGGAGAAAAGCTGTGGCTCATGCTTCGATGTCATGGAGGTCAGCAGATGGGCATGTGCTTGTGTATATGCACATACATGTTGTGATCATGAACACTGTGTGTCTGTACAGAGAAGCATGTTTTACTCACAGCACTAAAGCTGCACAGAGGGCCGAGTGGTGGTGACAAGAGAGTTGTGGAGACCCTATGCTGGAGCATGCCTTGTGACATGACTGCTGGTCAAGGACAATGCACAGTCTTGCCTTCTGCACTGCATCCCATCTTGGCAGTTGTCTGCCGCCACATATTGTCCATTCTGTGATTTTGATGAGAGAGAACGGATTGAAAACCCATAGTTATGGGAAATGAACATGTGAGACCCCCCGATGTTGACTGGCCACTTTGAACCGAGCGTTTCTACCTGTGTGTATGCAGCCATCTCACCTCATGCACTCCCAAGGAAAGCTGCATAGCGCAGTCTGATCATTCTGTCCATGGCATTAATCAGACTTTTCGGTGAATATGAGCATTCTTGATAAAATTGGGAACATGTGTCCATGTAGTGCACAGTGGTGTAGCTAGAAGAAAGTTGTCTCAGGAAGTTTGTGAGAGAATAATCTGTTTACATATTCCCTTTTTGTCTCATTTTAACTTACTCGGACACGTATATTGAATTTGATTTGCTCATGATCCACACTTTTTTCTTTCAATCTATGATACAGAATTACAACTGTATTCAAATAGATGTTTAATTCTCCAACTTTAATGATGATGCACGTTTTGTGCAAGAAAGATTGAAATCTGGAAAATCACATGTTTGTTTGTGTTCTTGTATTCCTGCAGGGTCTCTGCAGATCCTTTCACTGAACCAGAAAGCACATCCATCATTTCTCAGATAAGTCACCCTGCCATTTATCATTCACGTAACAATCACCCTGCCATCCATCATTTCTCAGATAACTACCACCCTGCCATCCATCATTTCTCAGATAACTACCACCCTGCCATCCATCATTTCTCAGAAACAATCACCCTGCCATCCATCATTTCTCAGATAACAACCACCCTGCCATTTACCATATCTCAGACAACAACCACCCTGCCATCTATCATTTCTCAGATAACTCTCACCCTGCCATTTACCATTTCTCAGGTAACTCTCACCCTGCCATTTACCATTTCTCAGATAACCATCACCCTGCCATTTACCATTTCTCAGATAACAATCACCCTGCTATCTATCATTTCTCAGACAACAATCACCCCGCCATCCATCATTTCTCGGACATGATAGCTGCCATCTATCATTTCTCAAACAATAATAGCTGCCATCCATCATTTCTCGGACAACAACCACCCTGCCATCTCTGCAGGCATAAAGCAGCAAGACTCCTGGTTCATTTGGAGAGTGCATTTATTATAAAACAGACAACAGGCAAAGGAACCAATGCTCTTCATGATAGATGAAGTCATCCAAGTTGTGAAGAGCGGCAACTTTAGTCCTCGTTGCAAAAACTCTGGCTGGTTATTCTTTCTTGCAAAGACTGTCATGCACTACCCTCCTTTCAATGGACTGAGATTATTGCAATCTTCTTGGCAAAAACATACAGCAGTCATGCAGCCTTTATTAAAATTCAAAACAAAACTACGGCCTTGCAGTCACTTTTTTAATCCTCACAAACTACACGGTTCAAACCCTATGCTTCGAGTATACTGAGAGTCGGGAAATCCCCATTAGAACTTTCACCATCAAAACACCAAGTAATCCTAGAATACTCGAGCACAACCAACAATCGCCTGAATTTCACAGGAAAAGACACCAGAACTTGAAAGATGAACATTGTGTGCCAACCAAGAGGACAACGAAGCCAAGTGACAGAGCCTCTGTCCAAAGTTGGCTGCAGAATGCAGAGAGTGGGTGGGATTTGAGTAGACTACTTTGGGGGGGATATGGAAGGGTGACAAAGGAAGACAAGTCAGCTGTAATGTCTACTCATCCACTGTGCTACACTGCTGGGGGACTCGGGCAACTTCCATTATCCCAGACTGGATATCTAAACATGGAGCTTGGCCCCACGAGTGGCAGCGTTCCATCAGACTGCCACTGCCAGAGCATGCTATGGGACATGAGGACCCAAACAGTGCTCACGAGCTTCTCACTACTGCAAGATATCAAGCCTAAAGGGTCCACATGCAGTACTCTCATATCACTAAAGGAGGGTGTTACAAGACAGGGCTCTGATTATTATTAATTGAGAGGGTGTCTAGGGGAAACGCACTGCTGTCTTGTAACATTCACTCACCTTTCTCGCTGTCAAGAATGGCCAGGACAACAGAGAAGATGAGGGCAGACATCAAATACCAAATGACTTTAATAATGCTTGAAAAGATAGGCAATGGTTGTTAAGTCAACGTGCATAGTAATACTTATTTAATCTGCTCCTTGAAAGAATGCTGAAGGGGTCAGAGCCGTTGACCCCAGTGGTCGTCCTTGAAAGGGTGATGTTTTGGGGCGCTGGGGAGGTGACGACTGACACAGGGGTGGGTCCTGGTAGAAGGGAAGGTTGAAACTGCATCATCTCCCCTCGGGTCCTTCCTGGTGGGGGTCTGGCAGGGGGTAGGGAACGGCCATCTGCGCTTGTGGCTGTTTAGCGCGGCCCACTTTTTCCGCCCCAGAGGGCTGGTGTTGGGGTCATCAAGAGAGGCCAGCATGACTAGGAGCTGAAGTCGATGAGAAGTAGAGGGCAGATGTCACCCTTCCTTCCTCCCATATCGGCCTGGCCTTGCCACGATGATTATACTCCATGCCAGGAGCAGGAGAGCAGAGAGTGCCAGCCTGGAGTCAGCAGACAGCAGCCTTTTTATTCCCTCCCCCACACGGTCTCCAATCAAAGTCTCAGGAATTCACTCCCTCTAAACCAATAGGGTAATAGGGATTTGGCGCGTGCTTGGCCAGCACATTTTCCCCGCTCTAACTTTAAAAGTTGGCCAATCACGTTGAACGTCAATACGTTGGATTTATCAATGTCAAGGATACTCATACTGGAAGCTCGGCGCCTTAATTTGAAACTGTTCACTGTTTCATCACGAGGCTTCACCACAGCAAATTACTTTCAAAGCATGGCTGGTTTTCTAATACTACATTTATTTGAGGCCTGGCTGGCTTCTACATTCTTAAGTGTCCATTATTTAACACATGCATAAACATGCAATTCATAACAGTAGTAGTATGATAGTTCATCATCTGACAACTCACACAGAAAATAGGGAGAAAGGATCATTTTAATGTACACACCAGTAAATCCGTCACCTTGATTCCACTTGAGTACAATTCTTAATAATGCGGAAAGGACGTACCGTCACAGAGGGCCTTGTGGAGACGGCTCTTCATCTGATTATCATAAGCATGAATTTCTCGAGACTGCTTCTGTTCATTCGATCTCCACACCCAGGCGTGTGAAAATGAAGGCTTGACGATCTTCCAAGGCAAATGTGGTGCAAGCCTAAGGTTAATCCTCAAACATCAAAATGCAACATATCTATGTTCATCTGATGTCACCTGTTTTGATTGTCCTTTTCACCATTTGACATGAATTCCATCCAACTAAACCCAGATTTTTTTTCCCAATCGATAAGTCTTTTGTAGTAACCTGGTGTGGGAGTGGATACATTGCCTGCTGACCAGATTGTTGTTGCTTGTGCGGTGGGCTCCACTTTTCAGGGTGATCTGAATGCATGGAGGGCTCCGAGGGATCAGACCCTGTCCCAATGTCCAGACCCTGTCCCAATGTGCAGACCCTGTCCCAATGTCCTGACCCTGTCCCAATGTGCAGACCCTGTCCCAATGTGCAGACCCTGTCCCAATGTCCTGACCCTGTCCCAATGTCCTGACCCTGTCCCAATGTGCAGACCCTGTCCCAATGTCCAGACCCTGTCCCAATGTCCTGACCCTGTCCCAATGTCCTGACCCTGTCCCAATGTCCAGACCCTGTCCCAATGTCCAGACCCTGTCCCAATGTCCTCCTCCAGCCTCTTGGGCTGTTTGAGACCACCCTTTGCCCAGCTACTGGAGCAGGCCCTGAAAGCCCCATAGAAGGGTTTCAGTTGATGAGGGCACAATGAGCAGTTCTGCCCTTATGTTACTCTCTAGCAATTCATCTATTCAAATCGTCTAACTCTCAAATGACTGATAATAGACTTGTGATTCATTCGGGCAGTTCTTTGAACATGACAGCCAATATGATCTGCCCCCTCACTTCTGCACCACATTCATACGACCCGACTTGCACACTGGGCTTTTTACACAATGGGAAATTGAGCTTTTCCTTTTCAAAGAACACCAGCTAAAACATCTATTGTGGCTAAGTAAAAGACTTCCCTTTAGTGCAATGCCCATGTGGACATGTTTAGGGAATTTAGCAGTTGCATCAGTTCCAAGGTCATTTTGTGAAGCATGGTGGCTCTGTTAAGTTTAGGCATAACATTTTGATATGTCATTCCATTTCATTCACACTACTCACTTTTGTTCAAGTCAATCAAAGCCACTGCATCATTGGTTATGTGCAAAATGATTGAAACTGATACTGGTAAATGAACTTTCCAAGAATATTTCATTTTAACAAGACAACTTGTTGTGAAGAACAGCTATAGTCAAAGCCAGGTTAAAGATTTCTTTACATAAAGCAGTAAGGACCAAAAGAACCAAATATAATGTAACTAAATCAATGGATTTATTTTACATGTTTTCACTAGGACATGGAATTAACAGAATCTTTCTACCTGTGCATGTACAGATATCATAAATGCAGTTTTTATGTCGGCAGCTACCTAAAAGACCATTACTAAGACTACCAACTCATGACTCTAAGAAAGACAGAATTGAACAAAAATCTAAACTTAATGGTCTTGAATTTGTCCAAGTCAAACGTCTAAAGTTGTGGCCTTAACTAGCCTATAAGGCTGATAGACCCTACATTACCAACCAACCAACCAACATGCTGTTTTCCTCTAGATCAAATCCATGCAATAGCATTTTGGTATCAGTTAAATCAAATGATCATAAAACTTTACTGAGGAATATTTCATGCTGCACCTGGTCTTATATGAAAACCTGGGAACAGGAAATGAGGGCTTCCTGTGTCATGTAGCTCCAATAATACTGCGCATGCCATGCTGTTGCTTTGGAATGTTGCAGCCATTTGGGCGGTGCTGTCCTTCCATTGAAGCAACATGCCAGTCTAATGTCGTCAAGCTCCATTTCTCCTCTGACACAGCCAGCTAGGCTTCATGTTGGCCATATTACAACCATGCCACATACTGGTATTTGACATTCAAAATTCAGGCCCCCCCTCCCCCCCCCCTCTCTCTCTCTCTCTCTGACTCACAGCATGTGAAGTGAGAAGAACTGCATCAGTCTGTGCCACTACTCATTCTCCCAAGGAACATTTCTCCCTGAACACAGACTTGTCTCTTGTTGAAGTGTCAGTTCCTCCAAATCTCAGCTGTCCTTAGGTGCAGGAGGCACAACTGGGCAAAAGAGATACAAGAAAGAAACTCAGAGCTGAGAACACTGGAATAACATGCTCATCATGTGGCTAACAAGTTGTAGAAGCAAGGGAGAAATCCTTTGTGACAACAAGCTAATACTACTGAAAGAAACTAAGCAGGAAAACCACGTTAATCCATGGATATAAAAACATTATTCATGAAGATGCTTGTCATACATATTGCAGTTACTTCACACTTGCCGGGTTTTAGCACCATCTATAAAATGTTTAGGAGAATTTAGGATGGAGTTACAAAATAAAAATCCTGTCATGATCAAGATCTTCTTCATGCACACTATGACTACCTGCATGCCCGATACAGTCATGTCTGGCTTACCTATGTCATCTCGGGCCTTCATACGCTGTATGAAACCCTGACTTTTAGACTTTCGGAACTGCTCAAAGGGATCATGCAGGTTTATGCCAATGCCTTTGTACTGGTCCTGCCTGTCTCGGACATCAGCTGCAGCAATTGGGTCCACAATGCCTTGCTCCGCAGCACCAAGGCCTTTGCCTCCCCAGCCTAGGCAGTCAACACAGTGACAGTCAGTTGGTGATAGACCTTGTGCAACAGTCAGCCCAGGCAGACAATTCAGTCAGCAACAGTCAGCCCAGACAGACAATTCAGTCAACAACAGTCACCCCAGACAGACAATTCAGTCAGCAACAGTCACCCCAGACAGATAATTCAGTCAGCAACAGTTACACGAGACAGACAATCCAGTCAGCAACAGTCACCCCAGACAGATAATTCAGTCAGCAACAGTCAGCCAGAACAGACACTTCAGTCAGCAACAGTCAGCCCAGACAGGCAATTCAGTCAGCAACAGTCAGCCCAGACAGGCAATTCAGTCAGCAACAGTCAGCCAGAACAGACAATTCAGTCAGCAACAGTCAGCCTAGACAGACAATTCAGTCAGCAACAGTCACCCCAGACAGACAATTCAGTCAGCAACAGTCATCCCAGACAGACAATTCAGTCAGCAACAGTCACCCCTTACAGACAATTCAGTCAGCAACAGTCAGCCAGAACAGACACTTCAGTCAGCAACAGTCACCCCAGACAGACAATTCAGTCAACAACAGTCACCCCAGACAGACAATTCAGTCAGCAACAGTCACCCCAGACAGATAATTCAGTCAGCAACAGTTACACGAGACAGACAATCCAGTCAGCAACAGTCACCCCAGACAGATAATTCAGTCAGCAACAGTCAGCCAGAACAGACAATTCAGTCAACAACAGTCACCCCAGACAGATAATTCAGTCAGCAACAGTCACCCCAGACAGACAATTCAGTCAACAACAGTCACCCCAGACAGACAATTCAGTCAGCAACAGTTACACGAGACAGACAATTCAGTCAGCAACAGTCACCCCAGACAGATAATTCAGTCAGCAACAGTCACCCCAGACAGACAATTCAGTCAACAACAGTCACCCCAGACAGACAATTCAGTCAGCAACAGTCAGCCAGAACAGACAATTCAGTCAGCAACAGTCACCCCAGACAGGCAATTCAGTTAGCAACAGTTACACCAGACAGACAATTCAGTCAGCAACAGTCACCCCAGACAGACAATTCAGTCAGCAACAGTCACCCCAGACAGACAATTCAGTCAACAACAGTTAGCCCAGACAGACAATTCAGTCAGCAACAGTCACCCCAGACAGACAATTCAGTCAGCAACAGTCAGCCAGAACAGACACTTCAGTCAGCAACAGTCAGCCCAGACAGGCAATTCAGTCAGCAACAGTCAGCCCAGACAGGCAATTCAGTCAGCAACAGTCAGCCAGAACAGACAATTCAGTCAGCAACAGTCAGCCTAGACAGACAATTCAGTCAGCAACAGTCACCCCAGACAGACAATTCAGTCAGCAACAGTCATCCCAGACAGACAATTCAGTCAGCAACAGTCACCCCTTACAGACAATTCAGTCAGCAACAGTCAGCCAGAACAGACACTTCAGTCAGCAACAGTCATCCCAAACAGACAATTCAGTCAACAACAGTCACCCCAGACAGACAATTCAGTCAGCAACAGTCACCCCAGACAGATAATTCAGTCAGCAACAGTTACACGAGACAGACAATTCAGTCAGCAACAGTCACCCCAGACAGATAATTCAGTCAGCAACAGTCAGCCAGAACAGACAATTCAGTCAACAACAGTCACCCCAGACAGATAATTCAGTCAGCAACAGTCACCCCAGACAGACAATTCAGTCAACAACAGTCACCCCAGACAGACAATTCAGTCAGCAACAGTTACACGAGACAGACAATTCAGTCAGCAACAGTCAGCCAGAACAGACAATTCAGTCAGCAACAGTCACCCCAGACAGGCAATTCAGTTAGCAACAGTTACACCAGACAGACAATTCAGTCAGCAACAGTCACCCCAGACAGACAATTCAGTCAGCAACAGTCACCCCAGACAGACAATTCAGTCAACAACAGTTAGCCCAGACAGACAATTCAGTCAGCAACAGTCACCCCAGACAGATAATTCAGTCAGCAACAGTCACCCCAGACAGATAATTCAGTCAGCAACAGTTACACCAGACAGACAATTCAGTCAGCAACAGTCACCCCAGACAGACAATTCAGTCAGCAACAGTCACCCCAGACAGATAATTCAGTCAGCAACAGTTACACCAGACAGACAATTCAGTCAGCAACAGTCACCCCAGACAGATAATTCAGTCAGCAACAGTCACCCCAGACAGACAATTCAGTCAGCAACAGTCACCCCAGACAGATAATTCAGTCAGCAACAGTCAGCCAGAACAGACAATTCAGTCAGCAACAGTCACCCCAGACAGACAATTCAGTCAGCAACAGTCAGCCAGAACAGACAATTCAGTCAGCAACAGTCACCCCAGACAGACAATTCAGTCAGCAACAGTCACCCCAGACAGACAATTCAGTCAGCAACAGTCAGCCAGAACAGACAATTCAGTCAGCAACAGTCACCCCAGACAGATAATTCAGTCAGCAACAGTTACACCAGACAGATAATTCAGTCAGCAACAGTCACCCCAGACAGATAATACAGTCAGCAACAGTCACCCCAGACAGATAATTCAGTCAGCAACAGTTACACCAGACAGACAATTCAGTCAGCAACAGTCACCCCAGACAGATAATTCAGTCAGCAACAGTCACCCCAGACAGACAATTCAGTCAACAACAGTCACCCCAGACAGACAATTCAGTCAGCAACAGTCAGCCAAAACAGATAATTCAGTCAGCAACAGTCACCCCAGACAGACAATTCAGTCAACAACAGTCACCCCAGACAGACAATTCAGTCAGCAACAGTCAGCCAGAACAGACAATTCAGTCAGCAACAGTCACCCCAGACAGATAATTCAGTCAGCAACAGTCACCCCAGACAGACAATTCAGTCAACAACAGTCACCCCAGACAGACAATTCAGTCAGCAACAGTCAGCCAGAACAGATAATGCAGTCAGCAACAGTCACCCCAGATAGACAATTCAGTCAACAACAGTCACCCCAGACAGACAATTCAGTCAGCAACAGTCAGCCAGAACAGACAATTCAGTCAGCAACAGTCACCCCAGACAGATAATTCAGTCAGCAACAGTTACACCAGACAGACAATTCAGTCAGCAACAGTCACCCCAGACAGATAATTCAGTCAGCAACAGACACCCCAGACAGACAATTCAGTCAGCAACAGTCAGCCAGAACAGACAATTCAGTCAGCAACAGTCAGCCAGAACAGACAATTCAGTCAGCAACAGTCACCCCAGACAGACAATTCAGTCAGCAACAGTCACCCCAGACAGACAATTCAGTCAGCAACAGTCACCCCAGACAGACAATTCAGTCAGCAACAGTCACCCCAGACAGACAATTCAGTCAGCAACAGTCAGCCAGAACAGACAATTCAGTCAGCAACAGTCACCCCAGACAGACAATTCAGTCAGCAACAGTCACCCCAGACAGACAATTCAGTCAGCAACAGTCAGCCAGAACAGACAATTCAGTCAGCAACAGTCACCCCAGACAGATAATTCAGTCAGCAACAGTTACACCAGACAGACAATTCGGTCAGCAACAGTCACCCCAGACAGATAATTCAGTCAGCAACAGTCACCCCAGACAGGCAATTCAGTTAGCAACAGTCACCCCAGACAGGCAATTCAGTTAGCAACAGTCACCCCTTACAGACAATTCAGTCAGCAACAGTCATCCCAGACAGACAATTCAGTCAGCAACAGTCACCCCAGACAGACAATTCAGTCAACAACAGTCACCCCAGACAGATAATTCAGTCAGCAACAGTCACCCCAGACAGGCAATTCAGTTAGCAACAGTCACCCCTTACAGACAATTCAGTCAGCAACAGTCATCCCAGACAGACAATTCAGTCAGCAACAGTCAGCCCAGACAGGCAATTCAGTTAGCAACAGTCATCCCAGACAGACAATTCAGTCAGCAACAGTCAGCCAGAACAGACAATTCAGTCAGCAACAGTCACCCCAGACAGGCAATTCAGTTAGCAACAGTCACCCCAGACAGACAATTCAGTCAGCAACAGTCAGCCAGAACAGACAATTCAGTCAGCAACAGTCACCCCAGACAGGCAATTCAGTTAGCAACAGTTACACCAGACAGACAATTCAGTCAGCAACAGTCATCCCAGACAGACAATTCAGTCAGCAACAGTCACCCCAGACAGACAATCCAGTCAACAACAGAAAGCAGAAAGCTCAAGCATACAGCGCCTACAGACAGCTCAGTGAGAATGGTGACCATGACAAATTGCCCCTTTAGTCAACCCAGACAATTGGTAACAGTCAGTGAAGACAAGTTGGCAATAATGAAAATGGTCCACGACAGACAGATAGCAAATGTGAGAGTAAGAGATGGTCAATGACAATTTAGTCAGTTGGTTACATTGACAGTCAGCCAAGACAACAACATTCAGCACAGGCAGCCCACAAAGTAGCCATCAGCAAAGACAGCAGAGGCCACATGAACAACCCTAAAAATGACATGGACAAGAATGCTCACAGCAAGCCATTCACACAGCATAGCAATCAGTGACCAAGAATGCATCGGACAAGACAATGTGCCAATGTGGGAAAGGGTGGCAGTAGGTGCAAGGCAGGGAGGCAGGGAAAAACAAAGCTTGAGACACACTGACCCATCTTCATGAGGAGCTGGTGGCCCTTGTTGTCCTCCCCCAGGCGGGCCTCGCCACTTCCAGTCACCGGCGGCCCGAATCCCAGGCCCGCACCAGAGCTGTGGTCAAAAACACATTTTGTCTCCACTGACACAGATCTACACAGAAGCCATCTCCAGAGAGATGCATACACAATGCATTCACAATGCATGCCAGCAACACATCAAACTGGCTCACTCACTTAATTTTAATAAACAAAAGGTCATTTTGTATCTATGATAAAAATAGTATTGTAGTTTGATGCACACCAAAAATTCTGGAGTGACATTTTGGCAGTGGTGCACAAACACTCTGAAATTTTTATTACCATGGCTTGAACAGTTGTTGTGACAGGACAAAACTAGCCTTTCACATGAATTTTAGCCCACTCTGATCACCCTCAAAACTTCTACAGGGTAAATATAAAAAACAAAATTAGTAATGATTTAATAATAAATTAATGATATAATTAAAAATACATGGACAAAGCTCAAGAACAAACCAAACAAATACTTATCTATTCTACACATACATTTCAGCTCTCTACATTCATGGCCTCAATGTTCAGCAAAAGGCAGTCTGTCATATACAGTATATGGAAAGAATTAGTGTAAAGTCCATGTACATGTACTTTATATAATTGAAAAGGTCTCTTCATGGATAGTTCAAATATCTCATTATCATACCTTGAAATATATCCTGAAAACAGTTTCTACCACAAACGTTCAATTGATAATCAGTACCCTAGCTGCTTTTCTAAACTTTTCTGGTTTGAAGACAAAGCTGAACAAAAGTGCTCAGTTGAACTTTTCTACTTTCACTTCCCCCATCCTCCTTCCTTCTCTCTCTCTCTCTCTCTCTCTCTCTCTCTCTCTCTCTCTCTCTCTCTCTCTCTCTCTCTCTCTCTCTCTTTCTCTCTTTCTCTCTCTCTCTCTCTCTCGCTCTCTCGCACGCTCTCTCTCTCTCGCACGCTCTCTCTCTCTCTCTCTCTCTCTCTCTCTCTCTCTCTCTCTCTCTCACATACACACACATACACACAAAACCATTCCCCTCCCCTCCCTCACAACAACTCTCACTCTGGGACTCTGTGAAACCCTGAGAGGATGAAATTGACTTTTGACAAGTTCTCCAGTGTATCCCCTCCAAAACGTCACCCCTTCATCCCCCTCCCAACACACACAGAGGGATGGGAACCTCCCACCTTTCCCCATCCAACAGCTCACTGAGCCAATGCTGAAGGAGCATTGTGTATTCTAACAAGAAAGGCAAAGCCCACACGACACATGCTGAGAGGTTGTGTTGTGAACTATGTACAGAGGTTGTGTTGTGAACTATGTACAGAGGTTGTGCAACTCAACTCAACTCAACTCAGCGACAGAGCAGGCGGTAGTGACAAAATACTGAAATGAATTATCACTTCCAATAAAGTAATTTCATAAACAGTTGTTTTCTGATTAAAAATATGTGAACTAGCTATTAATTTCACTGTTTCCATTTCAAACCTTTCACTGTTTTCAAATGGGTCACAACGACCTTGACCTTGATGATATATAATCACATTTGACCTAATGTGAAAGTATAATATGTGTACTGCAATGATATGAAGTTTGGAAGAGTTATCTTCCATAGTTCAGGGTCAAGGTCATTTCAAAATATGTATACAATCCAACTTTAAAGAGCTCCTATGACCTTGACCTTGAAGCAAGGTCAATCAAACTGGTATTAAAAGATAGGGATTACTTTGCCCTATACACCAAATATAGGTATTCAATCTAAAAAACTTCAGAGAAAATTGGGAAAATGTGAAAAATGTCTGTTTTTTAGACAACATTTATGGCCCCTGCGACCTTGAAGCAAGGACAAGTCAAGGCCTTTTTTCCAGCTTGAGACCCCATTATTATCTACTGATTCCTCTAATTTCATCTAGAGAGAGTAGTACAGTTGAGCCAGCCAGATCAATCCCAGACCTGCCTACCCCCCACCCCCCCCCCACCCCCCCCCCCCCACCCCTCCCCTCCCCCCCAAAGGCCAATTAGAGAGATTCTTAAAAACAGGCCGTGGTCCAGGGGCCACTAAGGCCCCGGTGGGGTCCAGGGGCAACGCCCTGGTGGGAAGAAACAGGCCTAAATCGGGAGTCTTCCGAATTTTTCGGGAGAATAGGCAGGTCTGCAATCCGTCCCTCCACTTGATATTTTGAGTTATCTGCTGAAACACAAGCTCCTTTGGGGAGGCAGCAACATGATGAGCAAATCCAAACATAGCGATGAAACAAGAGGGTGATTTGGAACAAATCACATTCATGATCTGTTCATCATACCATGATAAAGACTGGCACACTGTTTAAGTGCAGTACAATTCACAACCTGCAGAAATTAGAGTCGGATTCATTGCTTAGATTTTGCTTTGTTGTTGTTTGAAATGGCATGTTTAGTACTGGCCAAAGATGTGTGGCCAAAGATGTGTGCATACACACACACACACACACACATACAGACAGACACACATACACACACACACACACACACAGAGTTATCTGTTACCATGCAGCAGATGCACAGACCTGCCAACCCACCATCATGCCAAAGAGTAGCATCCAGAGCTATTTGGAGTAGCATTGAAGGAATAGGCGTAGCGGGGTGGGGGGTGGGGAGAGATAAAGCTGTGAGGTTGGCGTGATAAGCTGACCCGGTGGCGTGAAAGCGGGGGGGGGAGGGGGGGGGGGAAGATAAGGCTGTGAAGGCGGCGTGATAAGCTGCACTGGCGGCGTGAAAGCGGGGGGGGGGGGGGGGGGGAGAATTCTCCATAGCGCTCAAAAGTTCAAGCACGCGGGAATAGCTAAGTTTTATCGACAAGCGCAGCAGCGTAGCAAGCATGTCGAAAGCGTAGCATGCTACGCCTAAAGCGTAGCATTTGGCAGGTCTGGATGCAAAGAAGCAAGGGCAAGCAAGGTTACTTACAACTGTGGTGGAGTGGGACTTCGAGATCGAGACCGTCTGTTCGAGGGTGGGGACGGTGACCGTTTGTTCGAGGGAGGAGTACGGGGACGCTGGGGTGAGGGGGAGCGACGGAAAGGAACACCGTCGCGAACGGAGGGTGAGGGGGATTTGCTGCTCCTGAGGTAGGGCAGGGGGGAGGGTGATCTGGACGGGGATCTTGACCGAGAGCGGGACCTGAAACAAAGATGACGTTTTCTCGATGATTCAACCATACTGCACTGTCCTTCCTATGAAGTTGATTGGTGATTGAACCATAGATTACCATCTTTTTATACTAGCATCCCTCTCTCTCATCGAATATAAAAGAGAGAGAGAAAAAAAATGGAGACGAGCACAGGAGAGTTTGGTGGATAGACGGACAGATAAACACAGACTCACACACACACACACACACACACAGAAACACACACACACACACACAATGATATACACACACATGCAAGTGCACAGACTGACTGATGGACGGATGGACACACACACACACACACACACACACACACACACACACACACACACACACCTGACAGATACACTGACTGTCACAACACACAGACAGACCTACATACACACACAGATGGACCAAAAGACATACAGACTGATAGACAGACAGACAGACAGACAGACAGACAGACAGACAGACAGACAGACAGACAGACAGACAGACAGACAGACAGACAGACAAACAGACAGAAAGCCAGCCAGCCAGCCAGCCAGCCAGCCAGCCAGAGAGAGACAGACAGACAGACAGACAGACTGACAGACAGAGAAAAAACAAATCAATGAGCTTTAATTTGCTATTAATGTGCTTTACTTCATGCTTCCTCATTCACCAATTGAGTGTTGGCAATCATACACTAGTATAAGTAGATGTTCCTAAACTCATCATTTCGGTGAAACAAGTCTTTATATAATCATATCTACGTCATCCAGTTTTAGTCATGCATAGTACAAGACTACTTGTGCTAGGGACACTTTTCATGATAGGCCTACTGCTATGGCTCTTCATCATACAATTTCCCTTAACCTGGCATCATCCAAAATGCGTCACCACCAAAGCTGAGACAATGGCAGTCCTTACCTGGATCGATGGTTGCTGTTGTACCGTCGACGTTGGCGGCGAGGGGGACTGGGACTTGCACTTCGACCCCTGGAGGATGATCTTGATCGAGACCTTGATCTAGACCTTGACCTTTCTCTGAACTTGGTCTCTGGTGATTTGGGCCTCTCTACCCTTGCTCTCTGCTTGGCCTTGAAGAACTCATAGAGACCCAGCTTCTCCCAGCCTTCCCTGCAAGCACAGACAGCAAACCCAGTGCAATCTCAACGTCCCTGGGCCCCGTTGGCCCTCAACAGCATGGCTGACTGCTGCAGACTATGACAACATCTTTTTATCTCATGCAATTTTCCATGCATTGTTTCCACCTTAGCTTTCTATTCACTGTACATCTTTTCCGCATACCATCTTCATTTCAGCTCTACATGCACTAGTCAGGTTTTAGCATTTTCTCCTAGCATTATTCTCACATCAGCTTCTGATTCAGTTTCCACTGAAGATTTTGATAGACATCAGTGCATCTGTGTCTGAATGTGTGTGTCTGACAATTCCAGTTTTCAGGGCCACTACTATGATTCGGGGACAACTGCAAGCATGACCTGAAGGTAAATGGCCACTGACAGTGACAACTGGGAGGATGAATGTCGCCCAGGCCAGGGACTCCTGGGGACAAACTGTGCAAAGCCCTCTGACAAGACACGAGGAGAGGCAGCTACTGCTGGCATCAGAGAGACAGGAACACAGCAGGACCCGGCACCAGGCAGATATTGGATGTACAGAATTTGCATGTGAGAAGATAATGCAACCCTTAAATGTATTGATCCCATGGTCCTTGGGACTTATGAAGGCCTGTGATGATGGTGACAGTCAAGGCCTACAGCTAGCCCACTCACCTGCCTCTTGGCCGCTCGTGAGATCTCAAACTGCAAAGGAGGGAAAACAAAAATCAGGGTTTTCTTAACTGACAGAATACTCAGTGACAAAAGGGTCTCATCAATGTTCTTGATCTTCCTTAAAATGCTACATGCACGTTTCTAAATTGTAATCGAACACATGCCTGTCCACATTGTCAAATCTGGCTTAACACATAAACTGTTGTTTTCTATGGTGAATATGGACCATGTTACATTACTGACAGCTCAGAAGTGAGAGTATGTTACATTACTGACAGCTCAGAAGTGAGAGTATGTTACATTACTGACAGCTCAGAGGTGAGAGTATGTTACATTACTGACAGCTCAAAAGTGAGAGTGGGGGTAAAAAGCCTAGTTGGTAGCCTTTTGTTTCCAAAATTATTGTTGGCATTTTGCAATGCTAAAAATAATCAAGGTAACATGAGTACATGGTCAGCCCCTCAGCCTCTAATTGCTTGTTGAAACCATGTCTTTTGACAGGCAGAGATAGGCGAGCATGCTTTGGGGTGTGAAGATGTGCAAGGCTTGGTGCTGTGGTTCTATCCAAATATGGGTTTATTTAAAATACCGTGACAATGCCATACTTGCTGCAACCCCGTGTCATAAATCTGTCTGTACACGTAATTCTGTCTGTGCATCAGTGACTGTACTTAGTGAACGTCTATGATGCACCTACCCCTGTGTGACTGGGTTAGCTTTGGTACAAGAAGAAGTATTTGCTGGAATTTCCCTTCCCTTCCATCTTGTGTAAAATTGCATGAACACATACACACACACACACACACACACACCCTATCGACACACATGACATACCCATCTCTGGATCGCTCATGGGGCAGACTGTAGAAGGCCTCCACGGCCTGCAACAGACGCTCACTAGGGGGCATGGGAGGAGGCAGCCGGATATCCTTGGGGTCAAGGGCAAAGTATTCGAAGTCCTCCAGCTGTAAAACATCCACAGAGCAGACACTCAGTGAGTGCTGTGGCATTCAGCGTAACATGGAGTGACTATCCCATAGCAATACACAAATATGTCTAGATGCTGACACTCTCTACGACCACCCCAATTGTTTTCTGCCCACCCTAAACTTTTTTTTATGAATTTTTTTTTGCATTAAAAAAAAAGGTGATAGTAAACAACAAACTGTGTGCTGTCTCATCGCCCTACCATAATTATGGGCACTCAGGGAATCCACTATTTAAAGTTTTAAAAAGTATTTTCAGTGAAAGTTTGGTTTGTGTTTAATCTGGCCTTTTATAAAAAAAAACAAGAAGGGCAAAGCCCATATGACTCACATGCTTGACCTTGACCTTTATATGACCTTGACCTTTATATGACCTTGACCTTCAGGTGACCTTCAAGGTCAAGGTCAAACAACTAAACCTACCAATGACATCATACTCTAAGAACTGCTTTACACATTTTCCCTACCAAAATACATGTGACCTTGACCCAAGGTCAAGGTCATCCAAGGTCATGCAACACAAAGCTGTTAATTCAAGACATAGGAAGCACAATGGTGCTTATTGGCACTTTCTACCATGAGATATGGTCACTTTCAGTGGTTCACTACCCCATTTTGGTCACATTTCATAAGGGTCAAAGTGACCTTGACCTTGAAAATATGTGACCAAATGTGTCTCATGATGAAAGTATAACATGTGCCCCACATAATTATTAAGTTTGAAACAGTTATCTTCCATAGTTCAGGTAAAAAGTCACTTCAAAATATGTATACAATCCAACTTTGAAGAGCTCCTGTGACCTTGACCTTGAAGCAAGGTCAACCAAACTGGTATCAAAAGATATGGATTACTTTGCCCTATATACCATATATAGGTCAGGTATCCAATCTCAAAAGCTTCAGAGAAAATTGAGAAAATGTGAAAAATGACCGTTTTTTAGACAACATTTATGGCCCCTGCGACCTTGACCTTGAAGCTTGTCATCATACACCATCATGCCACATTTGGTATTGATAGACTTAATAGTCTCCGAGAAAAATCCAACGTTAAAGTTTTCGGACGCCCGGACGGACGAAACGGGTGAGTACATAGACTCACGTTTGCTTCGCATGTGAGTCAAAAAAAGGAAAGACAAGAAGGGCAAAGCCCATACGACTCACATGCTTGACCTTGACCTTTATATGACCTTGACCTTCAGGTGACCTTCAAGGTCAAGGTCAAACAACTAAACCTACCAATGACATCATACACAAAGAAATGCTTTACACATTTTTCCTACCAAAATACA
>JAWQFJ010002113.1:22500-30000 GCA_034096865.1 Theodoxus fluviatilis | reverse complement strand
GAAGGTCGACAGGGGCAGTGAGGCACGGTCATGAGTCTGTTGTCTGTTCTGACTCTGTGGCCGTAGACTGTGTTTCTCCTGGCGGGGAGGCGAGTCTAGAGCGACCAGATCAGAGTCCAGCGAGTTGGCACGCTCGGTTTTCGGACCGTGGCTCCACTGCGGCTGTAGATGAGGGGTGGGACGCTGAGTCAGCCGACCAATGCTCCTATCGCTCTCTGTTGGTGGACGGTCTTGGCGAGGGAGCGCTTGATGAGCAAGAGGTGCGAGATGATTCTCCGGGCTCTGGGGTACTGGGGAAATCAGGGTTGGATCTGCTGCGGACACATCGTCAGTCGGTGTTGGCTTCCATGGCAGCCTGTACCTCTGACGTGGGGCAGCGGGCAGTCCCTTCCTCTTTTGCTTCTTCTCTTTCCCGCTTGGAGGGATTTATGGAGACTGGTCCTCCGGTGCAAGTGCCGGAGCTGTTGTTTTCGGCAGACATGTTGGCCCGGGCGTCGGTGATGGATTGCTCCTTACGCTCGGGATTGTCAAAGTTTTGTATGGGTAAGGTTCCCGGTGATGTGTCGGAGCTCGCGGATTCCTTTCCGTGGTCTGGGTCCGTCTCGGCCCCGGACACTTTTCGGGCTGCAGACGTCCCTTGGCTTGTCTCGCTGCCGGACGAGCGTCTTCCCTTTCAGGCGGTGTCCCGCCCGGTGGCGCGTGACTTGTCACTTCTGGCGGCGGCGAGTGACACGCGTGGGGTGGTGAAGAAGGTGCCGCCTGTGACTTTTGATTCCCGTTCTTTTGCTCAGATTTATAGTTACAATCAAGCGTTGCCATGTGACCTGCATTTCGATTGTTAAAAAGTAGGACCTTTCAATACCTTTTGATGCATTCAACATACAGCTTTGATAAATTAATGCTGTTCATGGCTTACATTTTCTTCGGATGGGTTTGTAGTATCCCAAAATATTGCTTTTTCTGCGCGAACTGGAGAGAGCTGCCGCCATTGAATTGTCCAAAGCGTAGACATAAACGCCATATCTACATGAAAGCAGTCCTCTGATTGGTTCCCTGAATAGAATCCTCCAATCAGCAGGGAGCTTTCTTCGCCGTCTTGTCACTAAGCGGTGTGAGTACACTTTCCTTGATTCACCCCTACTCTCGCCGCTAGGTGCAGCGTCTTGTAACTTTATAGAGCAAAAGCTCGGCATGAGCTATCTTTGTGTAACCTATAATCTTTGACTGAACTGAGAATCAGCATCAAAATTTGAGGGAAAAAAATTGTTCTGGCCAAAAGTGTGTGCTGTAGCTGCCAGGTCTCTCCACAGTTATGGAATACAACACATGAGACAGAGTATTGAAAACCAAGTCCCACTCAGTGCTGCCAATCAAAGCAACAAATTAACATGAAAGTAGGAACACTGGCATGATGTGTATCATTCTTACTCAACGACTAAGTTATGGAAAGAAGCAAATCAGACACAACTTAGGCAACAAGTCTCATTCTGTGTTGCAATTGAATAATGAAGATATCCCTTCATTTATACTACTATACCAGACCTGCCTACCTCTAAAATACCTTCTCAGTAGTTTTTTGGCTAAAAAGGGCTAATTTCAGTAGTTTTGGACTCCTTGTCAGTAGTCACTCGAATCGCGGTATCGCGGCATTATTTTGAACAAAATGAACATAACACAAGTTTACTTCACATTATTTTCAAACTGTTATAACTTACTTGTTTGTTGTTCCAACTGCTACTGTATTTCATCAATTCTCCAAATACATTGTTTCTGTTCAAAATTGAACTTAGTTCCATGTACACTGCACAATCGCTGTTTCACAATCAATCCAACAAATCAGTTTCACAATCGTTCTCAGTTTCACATTGACTCCACTTTGACACTAGTCTTTTTTCTTCAGGCTTTCTTTGTAGCAGGATTTCAGCTCCTGAAGCTGAACATTGGTGTACACCCTTTCTTGTTTGCCAACAGACTTGAGAACAAGTAGAGACTCCAATGTTTCTTGACTCATGCTGGCTCTGGTTTCTGTTCTGTTCTTTCGAACAAGACTGAAGATTCGCTCACAATGGGCACTAGAGTGGGGTATTGTCAGGATCCCCTGCATGAAACTGGGAAGGTGAGGGAATTTCTCACAGCCGGTTTCATCTCTGAGATCTTTGACAGATTGCCAGAAGTCATCTATCCNNNCTTGTGTTGTTGATGAACTCCCTTGCATCATCTCCAATGGTGAGGTTTTCATCAGCCTTGTGGTGGTACGCTTGTTCAAACTTCACCTCCCGCAACAGTTCCCCACCCTTGTTTGAAAGGGCAACAGACTTCAGATACCTCTCATAGAGGGTACGCTGCAACTTGAAGATAGTTCGTCTCAGCAAATGGATTTTCGGCTCTTCACACTGCAGCACAAGATTCTGGTCGTCAAACACTTGCAGTGCACTGTTCAGAAACATGCAGTACAGTTTTGATGTTTGGGAACTGAAGACAGTGTACAGACGTTCAAGGCGATCAGCCTGAGAATTGGTCTTCTGCTTTCGTTCTTGTCTTTCCTTTTGAAAGAATTCTTTCAGCGCACCCCAGTTCTCCAACAGCCGAGGAAGACATGTTCTGACACTGAGCCAGCGCGTTGGCACATGCTTTAAGATCCGAGTAGCCTTGACATCATGGTGGAGCTGGATGTTTTTCAATTCCTCAAGTCTTTTGCTGCTCTTGTCAAGATAGTAGTACACATCCACCAGGACTTCATCGATTTTCAGAGACAGCTCAGATGATGCTGAAACAAACACACACAAATACCACATTAGTACACTCAACTCATTATCCTACTGAATACTGGTTTGCACTGTGGAATTTAGTGTACATCTTTAGTAACATGTGAAATAATGCATTCTGTTATTTATACTTGATAAAATATTAAACGCTCATATGCAGGAAACGCTCAATAATTAATTCTATTTTTTCACGTATGCAAGTAATGTCATAAACGTTCCTGTGAGGGGTTAAAAGGATGATTTGCTACAATATTCAAACACAGAAATAAATTGCTAGTACCACATCACAGTACATGTAGTTAGATTTCTTGGCAGTCATTCATGCCATGACGAGTTGTGTCCCTTGATAGATTTCAAATTTCAAACGTAGTTTTCTGTTAGATGCCGATGTAAGCAGTCATTGAAACAAGTGGATTTTACTTCAGACTATAACAAATTCAAAAGGAGAAATGAACTTAGTGAAAGAGATTAGAGTTATACAATGCGTGGACTAGCCACTGATCATATTGTTCCTGTTCTAAAATTAGTATCCATGTTCGCAAACGCAGATACTATTTTTACAATTTTAGATTTTTGTATATTTTCAAACCTGTTTTTCTGGCAATCCACTACGATTTAAACTGCACAAATTGGTAGATCACTACATTTTTAGACTGTGTAGCTGTGGATTAACCCATTTTAGCATGCAGGGTGGTTCTCTAGTGCCTTTAATAACAGATGAATAAATAAAAAATACCTTTTTGTGCAGCAATATGTATCAAATGACACACACATCCAGCCAGATACACATTGCCATGCTTCTTTGTCATGAATGCGTAGACCCCAGCCTTCTTTCCCACCATGACATTGCAGTTATCACAGCCAAGGGCTAGGCAGTTCTTCCAAGGTATCTTCACAACTTCTCTCCCTTCGCTGTCATGGTCAGTCATAACATCATCAATAAGCTTGAAAATGTTTTCACCTGAAACAATACATGGCACACTTGTAATCCACAGACAAGGCAAACACAAAAAGGACTGGAAAAAAAATATGACAACACACACCTTTGGTTGATAATAATAATGGCTATTTTTATAGTCATAGTGCCTATTTGACATTTGAGTTCTAGCGCTTTACATTCTCAATTATGTGTGCAGTAAAGACTACACAGTCACACTGAACAGAACAAAAGTAGAGTGACATGATGTAACATTAGTACAGTCATGTCAATCACTGTTACCTTTAAATGTTAGATAGGATCTTCCAGCCTCTAATTTTGTTGCAAAGATGCATGACAAAGTTTAAAGACAGTAGGCCTATGTTTTGTAATAAAGTGACTCACCTGTGGCTCGATCACTTAGAGCTGGAACGGATAACAGTTCAGAATGAACCTGGCCTGTTTCCTGGTCTACTGTGCGGACCACCAATGGAAACAGTTTCTCCCGAGTGTCCTGGCTACCATCAGTGGAGATCGTGAAAGGATCATTCTTCATTCTCATGATGAGCTCTTCTTGAAAACCATTGCTCAGCTTCTTCACAACAGCAGTAGCTTTGGATCTTCCACAGGCAAACTTCGCAGCAATTTGAGAGTCCGGAAACATTTTTGGGAAGGCCTCTGTGAACTTGTCAGCTGATGTAAATGGGAGATTCAGTTCTGTCAACAGTTCCACCATCATGGTTTCTGCGCGCGTGACCTGCTCCACTGTCGGTCCACTTTCCTTGGGTTTTTGAGTGAAGTAGTTCGTTATGGCCTTTGTTGTTGAAGTTGGGTGAGGCACACATTTATCCACATGGGCTTTGCTTTCGCAATGCCTTTTGCAATCATTTATTCCGCCATGTCGAATCGTAAAGTCACACGAGCAAACACTGCAGTGCGCGAATTCAGCACCTTTTTCGCTGCGAGTGAGAACTCGATACTTCTCCGAGTAATGGGGCCGAAAAGTTTGCGTTGGAGCCTTCTTCTTCTTCTTTGTTTTACTCGTAGAAGAGTCCGCGGTTTCATTGTCCGTGTCGGACTCGGAAGTTTCATGTAGTCTTTTTGCCTGCGACGACATCTTTCACTTTTGGTTTCCAATTCTACAATGAAGAGCGCGCATGCGCGAAAAACGACAACCGGAAACGCGTAATTCACGCACGGCTAAACAATGTCATCAGGCGAACCTAACCTGAAATGTGACTTACACTTTCCGTAATATCGAACTACAAAAAAATCATATTTTTTTAACTTTGACCGTAGTCCGTAGTTTTGGGCTAAATTCCGTAGAAACTACGGTCAAACCGTAGTAGTAGGCAGGTCTGCTATACATACAAAAGGGAAAAAAACTAACTCTGCCAGTGAGGTTACACTTTACCTTTGATTACTTTGTTTGTTGGTTCTTTATTCGACAACATTATTCCAAAATTCAAAACAAATTCTGGTGAAATAAAAAAAAGTAAAATTAAATTTGGGGGTTATCTTTTATTTCGTTTTGGAATTACAATCATAAACAGAAAGTTTATCCCCTAGGCCATCAGCCTAGCACAGCTCCATGGCCGCAATGCGGCCTATTTTAAGCCCCTCCCTAGCCTTGCTTGAGATCAAGAGGGCAAGCCAGTGGGTTTGAATGTCATCTGCTACAGTCACCACCTGGGATGTTCAGCTTGCTTGGCAGAGGTTGGCACTCTCAGAGTGCTGTCTCGTTTTTAAGGCTTCAGGCCACACATTATTTTGATCATTACAAAAGAACTTCCCTCAGAAATGCTTCTGCATGTGACATCAGCCAAAAACCACTGACAAACACTTCTTTCCTGCCGAGAGTTCATCCAAAAAGGACACTTCACTCACCATGGGCATAGTCAAACTGCTGGGGGGCAGAGCTGGTGGGTGGGGGGAGGGAAGTTGTAACTGGGGGGGGAAATCCAGGAGGAGGTACATTGAAGGAGGTGGGTGGGGGAGCCTGGCTGAACCGGGAAAACTCCCTTCGACGAGGCACCGAAGCTTCAGAAACTGCAGGGTTCTGGAACTGAAATGTGGTGGTGATGATGACAACAATGATGACGACGATGATGATGATGGTGACATTGGTATCATTACAATTTCCTCATCTGAAATCCACAAGCAGTTAGGTTCAGAAATATTTATTCCTGTTTGACTGGTGTGCACAGTGCATAGCATATGGAAAGTGGATTCAGTTCTTTTTGGCACCTGAGCACAAGGTTAGAATGCAGACCATGTGAACCTTTTTTCTCACAACACAGAATCTGTGTCAGAGCATGCCAGAGCAGTAGTATGGCATGCTGACTTAACACTGGCACCAATGTATGATACTCAGGTGAGACTCATGCTACTGCTTACCACTTACTGGATCAATCTATAACGGTGACCACAGGGTCAGAGTCCTTCTAAAGTACTTCTTTACTGTACCTATGATAGACAATGAAGGCCAACAACCACCACAGTCATTGTCATCAAACTACCTGGTCAGTTGCAGGGGTTTGCTGCTGGAAGGCAGAGGTCAGGGCTGAGGTGGACAGAGTGGCAGTCACCATGTTGGAGGGTACATTGATGACAGTGACAGCTGCAGTGCTCTGACCACTGCCCAGTGACACCACTTGGGGAATGGCCACACCAGGAGGAGGGACATTGGCCACCTGGGCACCCAGCCTGCTGGTCTCTGTCAAACAGATCAGGCATCATGGAGTGAAGTGGAGTGAAGTGGAGTGATGTGAGATGGCAAGGAGAGCAATTGAGAGGGGAATGGAAAGGAGGGGAATGGAGGGGAGGGGAATGGAGGGGAGGGTAATGGAGGGGAGGGGAATGGAGGGGAGGGGAATGGAGGGGAGGGGAATGGAGGGGAGGGGAATGGAGGGGAATGGAGGGGAGGGGAATGGAGGGGAGGGGAATGGAGGGGAGGGGAATGAAGGGGTGGGGACTGGAAGGGAGGGGAATGAAGGGGAAGGGAGTGGAGGGGTGGGGAATGAAGGGGTGGAGAATGGAGGGGAGGGGAATGGAGGGGTGGGGATTGGAGGGGAAGGGAATGAAGGGGTGGGCAATGGAGGGGAAGGGAATGAAGGGGTGGGGAATGGAGGAGTGGAGAGTGAAGGGGTGGGGAATGAAGGGGTGGGGAATGGAGGGGAGGGGAATGGAGGGGAGGGGAATGGAGGGGAGGGGAATGGAGGGGAGGGGAATGGAGGGGAGGGGAATGGAGGGGAGGGGAATGGAGGGGAATGGAGGGGAATGGAGCGGAGGGGAGGGGAGGGGAGGGGAAGGGAGGGGAGGGGAATGAAGGGGAGGGGAGTGAAGGGGAGGGGAATGGAGGGGCGGGGAATGAAGGGGTGGGGAATGGAGGGGAGGGGAATGGAGGGGTGGGGAGTGGAGGGGAAGGGAATGAAGGGGTGGGGAATGGAGGGGAAGGGAATGAAGGGGTGGGGAATGGAGGAGTGGAGAGTGAAGGGGTGGGGAATGAAGGGGTGGGGAATGAAGGGGTGGGGAATGAAGGGGTGGGGAATGGAGGGGAGGGGAATGGAGGGGAAGGGAATGAAGGGGTGGGGAATGGAGGGGTGGGGAATGGTGGGGTGGGGAATGGAGGGGTGGGGGATGAAGGGGTGGGGAATGGAGGGGAGGGGAATGGAGGGGAGGGGAATGGCGGGGAGGGGAATGGAGGGGAGGGGAATGAAGGGGAGGGGAATGAAGGGGTGGGGAATGGAGGGGAGGGGAATGGAAGGGGAGGGGAATGAAGGGGAGGGGAATGGAGGGGTGGGGAATGGAGGGGAGGGG
>JAWQFJ010002113.1:15000-17500 GCA_034096865.1 Theodoxus fluviatilis | reverse complement strand
TCACCCACAAACATGCAAGACCGAATCCTGTGGCAAGCAAAGGGTGACTCAACAGAAAGACCCAAGATCCGAATGGCTTCAACCTGAAAAGCTAAATCCCCCCCTTTCCCCCCGCCCCTTTAACACCTGCCTCCCCCTCCTCCTACCAAATTGACCCATGCATCCACCTCCACATCCTATCATGAGTTCACACTCCATACCCTCTCCCCTTACACCTCACATCTTTATTTCCTCCTGCCCACACTGGTCACGGAGTTAAGTGTTGCCTCTTTTTTGTTTGTGTTGTTGTCCTGAAGAATAGTTTGTACTCTAAACGTTGACCTTGTTTTGTTGTGTATATTGTTAAAATAAAGCCTGAAACAGAAACATTGGTTGTATTCTGTGCATGTGTGTGTGTGTGTGAGAGAGAGAGAGAGAGAGAGAGAGAGAGAGAGAGAGAGAGAGAGAGAGAGAGAGAGAGAGAGAGAGAGAGAGAGAGAGAGAGAGAGAGAGATTTGATTCTTTATTTGTGGCCGACGACCCATCAAAGAAGTAATATATGCATAATGTACCAGCTAAGGAAAATAAAACACATCATGTCAAGTTAGTATGAGTCAGAATGGAATCTAGCCTATGTACATCATAATAAATATACATTGACATGAGAGAGAGAGAGAGAGAGAGAGAGAGAGAGAGAGAGAGAGAGAGAGAGAGAGAGAGAGAGAGAGAGAGAGAGAGAGAGAGAGAGAGAGAGAGAGAGAGAGAGAGAGAGAGAGAGAGTGAGAGTGGGGGGAGGGGAATAAAGAGAGAGAGGGAGAGAGAGGGAGAGAGAGAGAGAGAGGGAGAGAGAGAGAGAACGAACAAACAAGTTTATTGTCTAGGCCTGCTGCCATCAAAAGTGCATTTATACACTTCAGTGTTACAACGTATTTGTAGAAGGTACATCGCTCTATATACTGTACCTCTGTGATTTGTAATGGACAGTGTACACTGGGAGCACTACGATGCACATTTTTTACGATCTCTGCTCAGTCGAGGATGGATGGATGATGTTTTACGGCCTATCAGCCTTTGCAGACTATGAAAAGCCATTAAAGCACGAAAATCAATAGAACAGTGTAGAGTAAATGCAAATCAAGTCATAATGTCCCTAGTTATTCACCTCTTACGATTCGCATAGGGGGACGCGGTGGGTCAATTCTTACCCCGAACCCACAGGGGGGCTGCTCAGTTGAGGAAAGAGACACTTTGCATTTTTGTCATGTTGCCTCGCTTTTTCTATTTAACGCATGGTAAAGGTAAGTGGCAACCCCTCTTATCACATTTGTATCGCTATCACAGAGAAGTTGTACGAATGGATCATTGTTTTCTTCTCTGACATATGGTATAAGGTATCTGAATCATAAATCATACAATGCTGGACAAAGTAAGAGAAAATGCCTTTCATCCTCCTCTTTTTCCCTACAATTGGGACACAAAGTTTCTGAATTATCTTCGCTATATCTATTCCTAAAGATGGACAGCTCACTTATTCCCAATCTGAATCTGATCATGCAGTCTCTAAATATTTTTTGTCTAGTTCTAACAAGTATCTTGAGAGAGAGAGAGAGAGAGAGAGAGAGAGAGAGAGAGAGAGAGAGAGAGAGAGAGAGAGAGAGAGAGAGATGCATGTGACAAAGCTACCAGCACTGTTCAAAGGAGAACGTGATATTTGTTCACTGATACATTGTATGCTTTGATTGTTGGTTCCTTTCCTCTTTGAGACTGCGTCATGCGTGTATCTTTAACATTTCAATATGCAAATAATCTCTAACTACGTGGAGAGAGAGAGAGAGAGAGAGAGAGAGAGAGAGAGAGAGAGAGAGAGAGAGAGAGAGAGAGAGAGAGAGAGAGAGAGAGAGAGAGAGAAAGAGAGAGAGAGAGAGGGGGGGGGGGGGGATGGACGGACGGACAGACAGACGGACGGACAGACAGAGATGGGTGGATTCACAGACAGGAAGACAGACTGACAGAAACCAAGAGAATGTTTAACTGGCTCGTAGTGAGAGACACTTTCTGATGGACAGAAGGACAGATAGACAGACACACACATAATTATGCATGATATGAAACATACTAACTAATAATGCATAATCACAGATATGTTCCTAGATGCATCTGATCTTACATCATCTGCTCCTATCTTCAATACACTTCTGATCTCAGTCTTCCTAAGCAAATCAATGTGCTTTTCCTCCTCAATGTGTCTTTGACCAAGAAGAAAAAGTTTACCCCCCAATAATTGTGTTCCATCTGCCTAGAAAGAGTGTTTCAGTTCAGTAAGTCTTTCAGTCTACATCCCACACTAAATTAGTTTGTCATCTTGCATTTTCCTGTCTGTTACTAGTGTTACTGTTAGATCATCTTTCCTCCAACATGTCTGCATGGCATGAGAGAGATTGGCTATGAAGGCGAAGTGTATGTCAAAAGTCTTGAAAAAACAACACAGAAGCAAAAAGTGACAGAAAGACAAACTAAAAAA
>JAWQFJ010002113.1:0-10000 GCA_034096865.1 Theodoxus fluviatilis | reverse complement strand
CAATTTGGCTGATTCATGTTGCCTTTAAGATTCTTACATTTGTATGTCTGAACACTATCACTATCAATTTGACTGATTCATGTTGCCTTTTAGATTCTGAAGTTTGTATGTCTGGACACTATCACTGTATCAATTAGGCTGATTCATAATGTCTCTTAGGTTCATAAGTTTCTGTGTCTGGACATATCATTGTATTAATTTGGCCGATTCATGCTGCCTCTTGAGTACATATATGTGTATGTTTATTCTCCTAGATTAACTCTTAACATCCTGTACTGCTCCTAACAACTCATTAGTCTAAATCCTAATCATGCAAATTACATGCAAAGTAAGTAAAGAAAAATATCAAAAACACTTTGTACTTTATCTACGAATGACCAACATTTACTTTTGACTGAAGTAGGAATTTTTTTAACAAATCAACCATGTTATCTTTCATTTTCTTTAAAACCTTATAGGACTGGGGCTTGTAGATGTGAAATTCCTTATAGGACGTTAAGAGTTAATCCAGTCAATTTTTCTATCATATTAGACCAACATATTTTAGGTGATGATGCTCACAGTAATCCCACTATTAACAAAGTCACAAAATGATGACTCAGGACACAATGAAGATCTACAATTTGCAATTATGTACACTCTCTCCAAGTGGTGACGTAGTTTTTCATGATTTGTGATACACTACAAAGCTGTTCTCTGGTGTAATTGAGGTTGGGTGACTGAAGCATAAAAGACAGAAAAAGTCTGTGGTTGCATGACAAGCATCCAAAGCATCATCCACCCAGATGGCTCTGCCAAGTGAAGTATGTGGAATTTCATGTTATAAAGTAAAGCAAGTCAATGAAATTAATCTTCATTTGTCTCACTCAAAGTTTAGCCTGGGTCAAAAGGTCATCCATCCAGATGAACATCTGAAGACTCTGGCAAATGAGGTGTGTAGAATTACAAGTTAAGCAGTGGAGCTAGTCAATTAAATTTATCTTTATTGGTCTCTCACTCAAAGTTAGAGGTCAAGAGGTCACACTAGACTAGGGGGCAAGCATCCACCCAGCCCAGTACCTGCAAACACTCCCAATTGAGATAGGCAAGGTGTATGGCAGTGTTAGCCAGTGGAGCTGCCAAATGTGTTAGGCAAGGTGTATGGCAGTGTTAGCCAGTGGAGCTCCCAAATGAGATAGGCAAGGTATATGGCAGTGTTAGCCAGTGGAGCTGCCAAATGAGTTAGGCAAGGTGTATGGCAGTGTTAGCCAGTGGAGCTCCCAAATGAGATAGGCAAGGTGTATGGCAGTGTTAGCCAGTGGAACTCCCAAATGAGTTAGGCAAGGTGTATGGCAGTGTTAGCCAGTGGAGCTGCCAAATGAGATAGGCAAGGTGTATGGCAGTGTTAGCCAGTGGAACTCCCAAATGAGATAGGCAAGGTGTATGGCAGTGTTAGCCAGTGGAGCTCCCAAATGAGTTAGGCAAGGTGTATGGCAGTGTTAGCCAGTGGAGCTGCCAAATGAGATAGGCAAGGTGTATGGCAGTGTTAGCCAGTGGAACTCCCAAATGAGTTAGGCAAGGTGTATGGCAGTGTTAGCCAGTGGAGCTGCCAAATGAATTAGGCAAGGTGTATGGCAGTGTTAGCCAGTGGAACTCCCAAATGAGATAGGCAAGGTGTATGGCAGTGTTAGCCAGTGGAACTCCCAAATGAGATAGGCAAGGTGTATGGCAGTGTTAGCCAGTGGAGCTCCCAAATGAGATAGGCACGGTGTATGGCAGTGTTAGCCAGTGGAGCTGCCAAATGAGTTAGGCAAGGTGTATGGCAGTGTTAGCCAGTGGAGCTCCCAAATGAGATAGGCACGGTGTATGGCAGTGTTAGCCAGTGGAGCTGCCAAATGAGTTAGGCAAGGTGTATGGCAGTGTTAGCCAGTGGAGCTGCCAAATGAGTTAGGCAAGGTGTATGGCAGTGTTAGCCAGTGGAGCTCCCAAATGAGTTACGCAAGGTGTATGGCAGTGTTAGCCAGTGGAGCTGCCAAATGAGTTAGGCAAGGTGTATGGCAGTGTTAGCCAGTGGAGCTGCCAAATGAGTTAGGCAAGGTGTATGGCAGTGTTAGCCAGTGGAGCTGCCAAATGAGTTAGGCAAGGTGTATGGCAGTGTTAGCCAGTGGAGCTCCCAAATGAGTTACGCAAGGTGTATGGCAGTGTTAGCCAGTGGAGCTGCCAAATGAGTTAGGCAAGGTGTATGGCAGTGTTAGCCAGTGGAGCTGCCAAATGAGATAGGCAAGGTGTGTGGCAGTGTTAGACAGTGGAGATCCCAAATGAGTTAGGCAAGGTGTATGGCAGTGTTAGACAGTGGAGCTGCCAAATGAGACAGGCAAGGTGTATGGCAGTGTTAGCCAGTGGAGCTCCCAAATGAGTTAGGCAAGGTGTATGGCAGTGTTAGCCAGTGGAGCTGCCAAATGAGTTAGGCAAGGTGTATGGCAGTGTTAGCCAGTGGAGCTGCCAAATGAGTTAGGCAAGGTGTATGGCAGTGTTAGCCAGTGGAGCTGCCAAATGAGTTAGGCAAGGTGTATGGCAGTGTTAGCCAGTGGAGCTGCCAAATGAGTTAGGCAAGGTGTATGGCAGTGTTAGCCAGTGGAGCTGCCAAATGAGATAGGCAAGGTGTATGGCAGTGTTAGCCAGTGGAGCTGCCAAATGAATTAGGCAAGGTGTATGGCAGTGTTAGCCAGTGGAGCTGCCAAATGAATTAGGCAAGGTGTATGGCAGTGTTAGACAATGGAGCTGCCAAATGTGTTAGGCAAGGTGTGTGGCAGTGTTAGCCAGTGGAGCTCCCAAATGAGATAGGCACGGTGTATGGCAGTGTTAGCCAGTGGAGCTGCCAAATGAGATAGGCAAGGTGTATGGCAGTGTTAGCCAGTGGAGCTCCCAAATGAGTTAGGCACGGTGTATGGCAGTGTTAGCCAGTGGAGCTGCCAAATGAGATAGGCACGGTGTATGGCACTGTTAGCCAGTGGAGCTCCCAAATGAGTTAGGCACGGTGTATGGCAGTGTTAGCCAGTGGAGCTCCCAAATGAGTTAGGCACGGTGTATGGCAGTGTTAGCCAGTGGAGCTGCCAAATGAGTTAGGCAAGGTGTATGGCAGTGTTAGCCAGTGGAGCTGCCAAATGAGATAGGCACGGTGTATGGCAGTGTTAGCCAGTGGAGCTGCCAAATGAGTTAGGCAAGGTGTATGGCAGTGTTAGCCAGTGGAGCTGCCAAATGAATTAGGCAAGGTGTATGGCAGTGTTAGCCAGTGGAGCTGCCAAATGAGTTAGGCAAGGTGTATGGCAGTGTTAGCCAGTGGAGCTCCCAAATGAGATAGGCACGGTGTATGGCAGTGTTAGCCAGTGGAGCTGCCAAATGAGATAGGCACGGTGTATGGCAGTGTTAGCCAGTGGAGCTCCCAAATGAGTTAGGCAAGGTGTATGGCAGTGTTAGCCAGTGGAGCTCCCAAATGAGATAGGCACGGTGTATGGCAGTGTTAGCCAGTGGAGCTGCCAAATGAGTTAGGCAAGGTGTATGGCAGTGTTAGCCAGTGGAGCTGCCAAATGAGATAGGCACGGTGTATGGCAGTGTTAGACAGTGGAGCTGCCAAATGAATTAGGCAAAGTGTATGGCAGTGTTAGACAATGGAGCTGCCAAATGAGATAGGCACGGTGTATGGCAGTGTTAGACAGTGGAGCTGCCAAATGAATTAGGCAAAGTGTATGGCAGTGTTAGCCAGTGGAGCTGCCAAATGAGATACGCACGGTGTATGGCAGTGTTAGCCAGTGGAGCTGCCAAATGAGTTAGGCAAGGTGTATGGCAGTGTTAGCCAGTGGAGCTCCCAAATGAGATAGGCACGGTGTATGGCAGTGTTAGCCAGTGGAGCTGCCAAATGAGTTAGGCAAGGTGTGTGGCAGTGTTAGCCAGTGGAGCACGGCTGCAAAGGGTAAGAGTTTGATTTGGAAGTTTACATCTCCCTGATAAAGATCATAAACAGTCAAAAACAAATGAAACACAAAGACAAATAGATAAGTCAAAACACATGCAACATTCATATTAGATGTGGAGAACTCTACTCCAAAAAACACAACTGGCCACTGAAAGCTCATACACAGAGGTCAGAAGATGAGTAGAAACAAATCCAATTGAGATTGTAGCAATGTGCATTGATCTGTATGGAATATAAACTTGAGATATTGCAGCTCTCCAATTCACCTTATATTCATAAACAGAAGAATCATACCACTTCCATGGCAAAACAGAAAGACATGCAGACCAACAATTTCGAAGGCCACTACTTTACACAGATGACATGGCCAGGCAACCAATTGAGGGAAAGATTTATGATATTTCAGCAGATTCAACACACCTAAGAAAGATGTGGAACTCCTTTTAGTCTTCATGTATAAAGAAGGGATACATGTGGAAGCGTTGTGTTCCATCTATTTCGGTGGGTCATTCACGTGGCTTGTTCATTTGTTAAGAGAAGGATACAGATCACCAAAACTGTACTTTTATGACATCTGAAATGTTGAAAGCTCATAAATATCTCCTGTTGATCACTGTGTATATCAGTGAGAAGCAAATGAGCACTGGACATTTTTACTTGTGATCTAAAGAGATACAAGAAAGTGTGTTCAACTTACTGTTCTGTCTTTGGGGAACCCAAAAAAGATTTTCTACCACAACTGTGCTTGAAGTAAAACACTGTGCCTCTTTCAATCAGTCATAACTGCTGGGCAAACCTGTCCCTCTAACACCCATCCTTGCAGTTCCATGCAGTTCTGTGTCTTTCTATGTAATGCCTTTCTACCCATTATGAACTTAAATTTTGGGGAGTAAGGGAAATTTACAGTAATCATTAACCTTTAGAGCGCCGCCAATTTTCGTCATTGCTTTACCCCAGAGTCACAAATTTTATTATGTGTGGTCAAATTCGACACCATGTTTACTTAAAAAATCATCATTTATTACCTATTCAAGCTTTGAAGTAGATTTTTGGAGGGTGAGTAGAAAAATGGATGGCCTACATGGCGCAATTAATGAAAATGCCATAGAATGGTTTTCTCAATTGCTAAAAAATCATGGAACACAGACAACAACAAACAAGAAGGGCAAAGCCCATACGACTCACATGCTGGACCTTGACCTTTATTTGACCTTGACCTTCAGGTGACCTTCAAGGTCAAGGTCAAACAACTAAACCTACCAATGACATCATACACTAAGAACTGCTTTACACATTTTTCCTACCAAAATACATGTGACCTTGACCCAAGGTCAAGGTCATCCAAGGTCATGCAACACAAAGCTCTTAATTCAAGACATAGGAAGCACAATGGTGCTTATTGGCACTTTCTACCATGAGATATGGTCACTTTTAGTGGTTCACTACCCCATTTTGGTCACATTTCATAAGGGTCAAAGTGACCTTGACCTTGATGATATGTGACCAAATGTGTCTCATGATGAAAGTATAACATGTGCCCCACATAATTATTAAGTTTGAAACAGTTATCTGCCATAGTTCAGGGTCAAGGTCACTTTAAAATATGTATACGATCCAAATTTGAAGAGCTCCTGTGACCTTGACCTTGAAGCAAGGTCAACCAAACTGGTATCAATAGATAGGGCTAGCTTTGACCTATATACCACTTGTAGCTGAGGTCGCCATTCTCAATAACGTGGGAGAAAATTGGGAAAATGTGAAAAATGACTGTTTTTGAGACCACATTTATGGCTCCTGTGACCTTGACCTTGAAGCAAGGTCAAGTCACTATGTATGTTTTTTGAGGCCTTGTCATCATACACCATCATGCCACATTTGGTGTTGATAGACTTAATAGTCTCCGAGAAAAATCCAACGTTTAAGTTTTTTACGGACGGACGCCCGCCCGCCCGGACGGACGGACGGACGGACGCCCGGACGGACGGACGACACGGCTCAGTACATAGACTCACTTTTGCTTCGCATGTGAGTCAAAAACAAACAAATTCACTGTGTTTTCCTACACTCAACACTGCTCTATCTATTCAAGAATACAACAGCTTTTGATGAAAATGCAAAAGTGCATAGTCTCCAATGAGTCCAAGTAATGGAGATACATCTGAAAATGTTTTAGGGTAAAACTAAAACAAAACAAAAAATCCTACAATTACTTACGCTAGGGAAGTGAGCTGAGTCATTTTCATCTGAATCAAGCTTCCACTCCTCTCAGTTTCGATCTACTGACAACATCGGTCGAAGCACTGTTTTCCTACACTGCTCTATTTATTCAAGAATACAACAGCTTTTGATTACTTGGAAATACATCTGAAAATGTTTTAGGGTAAAACAAAACAAAAAATCCTACAATTAATTACGCTAGGGAAGTCAGCCGAGCCATTTTCATCTGAATCAAGCTTCCGCTCCTTTCAGTCTAAACACCATAACAGATCGGTCGAAGCACATGCTTGCCTCTCTATCCCTCCATCTCCCATCACATCAATGTCAGTAAAGCCTTCGAATTCATATTCTGAGAGTCAGAATCGAAAAATAACTCCACAAGCGCTTCAACTTCTTCGTCAGTCGCCAAACTGGCAAAGAAAAAAGTCCCATTCACAAACGACAAAGACGCAACTTCGTGAAAAAATTCGCAGAAAATTTGCGGCGCGTTCTCTCCATCGCCAAAATGGCAGATCTCGTTGCCACGTGATCCCTGCACATGACTGTGATATTTTTAGAACAGCAGGACTCGATGGCTGCGTTAGGCAAGTAAACAGAGCACGTCACTATCGCTCGGCGCACTGATGCGCCGGCGGACGTCTGGGGAATGTACGCTGTGGCACGTCAATGCGCCGGCGGCGCTCTAAAGGTTAAGGTAGGTTTAGTCTTCTATTTTATACTTGTGTGTATAGATATGTTGGTAGTTTATACATGCACATGAATTTTATTGCCCATACTTTGCTGTACAAAGTAAACTTTCAAGTGTAATGTCACTTCTCTGTTAAGATAATCATGTAACATTTGTTTTGACCATTTTCATAAATGAAGCTGTATTCCATTAAGAGAAGTGACAACCATTGGGCAAGAAAGTATTGCAAAACCCGCATCCACAGGGGCACTCAGTGACAGACACGGCAACAGAAAGAAACCCGAGGGTGGTTCGCTGGCACTCACCTCCTCATAAGGTACTGAGCAACAAGGTCGCAGTGCTTTTCTGAGACACAGTGACTCATGATCCAATTCTTTCCATTCTGCAAAACAAATACCAAGAACACCAGAATATGTCAGGATTGAGGAAACCTTTCACCTGAGGATCATTCTCAACAACTCCTTATGCCTACAACCTGTGGTTTCTGCTATTGTTTCCTCTACTTAAATATGTGGGCCACTTTGGCACTTGACTTTAGAGGTGGAGAGAATGATAAAATAAAATGCATGTAATGCACATATATGCAAAATTGAATTAGGAACATGGTTGAAATGGTCAAAAGTGAAATGTGAGAGAAAGACTGGCCCACATCTACAGACACAGAGACTTTCTACCACTAATGTAAAACGCAGACAGATGGATATACAGACACTGAGACAGATGGGCGAATGAATGGACGGACAGATGGACGGACCGAGACTAACAGTCAGACAGACAGACAGGGAGGCAGAGAGAGAGAGAGAGAGAGAGAGAGAGAGAGAGAGAGAGAGAGAGAGAGAGAGAGAGAGAGAGAGAGAGAGAGAGACAGACAGACAGACAGACAGACAGACAGACAGACAGACAGACAGACAGACAGACAGACAGACACACAGACAGACAGACAGACAGACAGACAGACAGACAGACAGACAGACAGACAGACAGACAGACAGACACACAGACACACAGACAGACAGACACACAGACAGACAGACAGACAGACAGACACACAGACACAGACAGACAGACACACAGACAAACAGACACAGAGACACACAGACAGACAGACACATAGACAGACAGACAGACAGACAGACAGACAGACAGACAGACAGACACACAGACAGACAGACAGTCAGACACACAGACAGACAGACACACAGACAGACAGACACACAGACAGACAGACAGACAGACAGACAGACAGACAGACAGACACACAGAAACACAGACAGACACACAGACAGACACACAGACAGACAGACACACACAGACAGACAGACACACACAGACAAGACAGACAGACAGACACACAGACAGACACACAGACAGACACACAGACAGACACACAGACAGACAGACACACAGACAGACAGACACACAGACAGACACACAAAGAGGGACAGAGAAGGCCCTTACAAGCATTGCTTCTTTAGTGCAGGAATCAATGATGGGCTGAATTTTCTTATCGAATTCCTCAAGAGTCATCTCGCATTCGTCACATAACTTCTTGAGTTTCTCCTCCTGAGCCCGTGTAACAGCTTCCTCAATCTGGATCTGTTAACACACAAGATTACATGCAGAGAGAGTACCAGTCACATCACTGCCACAAAAAAAACCCACCCTGCCATGCTTACAGTGTGAGCAGCAACTCTATTCAGCTGCCTCAGAAAAACCACAGCAGAATTTGTTCATTTAGCCTTGTAATAATGTGAAGCTCAAGAAAAAAAAGGCAAAAATTTCAAATGCGCTCAAGACAATTTAATTCCTCCACAATGCCAAATGATTTCAGAAATGCCCTCTGATCAATGGAAAAATGTAGTTTAAAAAGATAAGCTTTCAAAAAATATAAACTACATGTGTATTAAAAGCGGGTCGCCTCTTCTCTCACTACAATACATAATGACACAGTTGTCTAATGCACGCATGCATGCAATCTTGCACACACACAAACACACACACACACACAAAAATCAAACCCTCTTCCTTATCATCACAAAGTTTTGCTTCACATATTTTATTCCCTTTTTCTGGTTCAGCCATATTCCTTGGCATTCTCCAATACCTTCATTGGCACAGCAATAAAATCTTCCAAGAGCACACACACAAACACACACACACACATGCACACAATCACACCCATCCCCAGAAACACACAAGCTCACACGCTCACACACACACACACACATCAGACCTGGTTACCCCAAATTTTGCCTCTGCGTACTCACTGGTTCAGATATGCGTATTTTTTAAAAACTGTGCGTATTTTTTGCGAGGACCGACATTTCAAAAATGCAGCTTTTGGTTTGCACAATGATACTCCGCAGTCAGTCAACGACACCAAAAAAAGTTTTGAAGTGGCAATGCAAGTGAAGAGTTAACTGCCCCTTGACCACACACACACTCGATCTGCCTTATGGTGGCCGCCACCCCGCCTGACGTACTGACTTTGCCTGTCCGGGGAGTTTCACCGACATTACTGTTACACTGTTCATGTTCGCAACTAGAGCAACACACACACACACACACACACACAAACACACACACACACACATCACACAACCCACACCATAGAGGGAAAGTGTGAGAGAAAGACAGAAAGAGAGAGAGAGAGAGAGAGAGAGAGAGAGAGAGAGAGAGAGAGAGAGAGAGAGAGAGAGACAGACGACAGACAGACAGACAGACAGACAGACAGACAGACAGACAGAGACAGACAGAGAAGACAGAGAGAGAGAGAGAGGCAGGAGAAGAGAGAGAGAGCAGAGAGAGAGAGAGGAGAGAGTGAGGAGAGAGAGAGAGAGAGAGAGAGAGAGAGAGAGAGAGAGAGAGAGAGAGAGAGCCACTCAAACTTCAATGGAAACAGGGCCTGTATCCAGAATGGCGAGTTATTTTAACCCCGATTTATCTCTAAACTCAGAGAATTCCAACTGTCTGTTCCGCTCTCCCTTGGCTGGAACACCGTTTTGGATATGGGCCACGCGTGCCAGACGTGGACTTTATCGCGCGAAATTGCACATTTAGGAATACGCAAAAGCTGCATTTTTTTTCCTCGTATTTTTTCAGAGGCATGCGTAATTTTTGTATTCCATTTTTTCTTGCGTATT
>JAWQFJ010002112.1:125000-146911 GCA_034096865.1 Theodoxus fluviatilis | reverse complement strand
AGAGAGAGAGAGAGAGAGGGGGGGGTGTTGGTCGGTTGGATGGTCGATTCTTTATTAAACTAGAATGGGATTTTATACATTTCTGTCTATTTTACCGATTGTCACAAAAAACGAACAAGCCTGAATAGTTGAAAACGTTTCAAGTTGTATATATGGTTAATATAAGAAATAACGACTTAAACAGTTTTTAGTAGGTGTCTTTGACGACTGTTTGCTCAATGAGTCTTGAAAGTACCAGCGTGTCATACATTTGGGCGACGTTGTACACCGTGTACAACAGTGAGATTGTCTAAGGAAATAATCACGTATGGATGTTTTAAAGGACTTCAAATATAACTGAAAATAGATAAACAAAAAAACAAACTGACAGATAAACATAATAGACAGGCAAGCATGCATGCAGGCAGATCATTATCATCCACATGTGGGCCCCCCCCCCCTCTATCACCCCCCCCCCCCCTATCACCCCCCCCCCAAAAAAAAAGAGAGTAGATTTACAGTCCGTGATCTTTAAATTACATAATAAGATATACACCATTTCAACAAATTAAACATTCAATTAATATAACATGCTAGGTAAAGTAATTTGTTCCCGAATAAGGCGCTGTCGTTGTATACGGCAAAGGGATTACTTTAAAGAAGAAAAAAAGTTAGAAAAATGTTGTAAGTCTCAAATAGCGCTTAGGCAAGAAGTCCGCAGGCTGAGTCATTATCAATTGTTTAGTTCAGAATACCTTTGTGTTTGGAGAGGAGTATGCCCAGAAGTAATAATTCCGTACACTTTACTTTTATCTTTGCGTTATTTCCCAGGGCTGTACGGACATCTTCGGGCCTCGAAAGGGCATCAAGAACTCGTCAGCCAATCAGAGATAAGGAAAATAATCACGCACGCAGTAAAGCACTCTCGGGCTGGCTGCAGGAGGTCGCGAAGCGGATCGAATTGCCATTAGTCATCCTTAAAAACGCCATCGCGGAAGCCAGAAGATCTCGCAGTAGGTACTGCATAGACACCAACGCCTTCTTGAACGACGTCGTAGCTAGAGAGTCTTCTGCCTAGAAGACTGACTTAAAACCCTAAGCACTTGAACATGAAAGACATTAACAATTACTTGAGGGAAATCTCTTATCTCTCAATCCTCACCTTTGACCTGCATGAAACAGTTGGCTTTGAAGGAGGGTTCACTGAAACCGATGCTGTATCTCATTGATGTTACCTTGATCACAGCTGCAAGAACTCTGAAGCTGAAGCCTGGCTGTTAGGAGGAAGATGTGCCAGTTTGGTTATACAGAAAACAAAGGTACTTTCTTTCCCTTCACCCAGTCATCACTGCCATCTTGAAGTGTGGAGAGCTGCTTTGACTCGTTGATGTTTTTTTTATCTATGTACCATTAACATCCCTCACGGGAGGACACCTCTTACGTCTTTGAAACTCACCTTCACAGTATTTCAACTTTTTTCTCTCCAATTTTGATTTAACTGTTTTAGCAAGAACTTAATGATGGAGAAAGAAATAGGAACAAGAAATGCTCGGCGCTACAGATGTGATCTAAGGCAAAAGTCTAGACCATTGAATGGTCTTATGAGCTTCTTTTGTTCAGATTTCACAGTATTCGTTTCCATGTACTTTCCAATAGAATTTCGGCTTTGCAAGGTTGAGATGCATGTGACTGACTTGTCTGGTAAGATTGCTTTAGCTTACAAATTCAATTTGTGTAAGTTTTGAGACGTCGATTGGAAACGCGAAAGAAAAATACTAATGGTTACTACAGTAATTCTAAAAAGAAGTATTCACATCCACATCTATATGTATTGTACTTTTTGTGATGAACTGTTCGTGTTTGCCTGGGGTTGATGATGGAGTGCTTCAACGAATCCATTTTTCTTCTCAGCGTTTTTCTTGATAGCCATTGTCTGATTACTCTTGTTTGTCCCCGTGGGTAATTCATCATGTTCCCTTGCCCTCAGTGTGGTCGACTGTAGCTGTTTTTCACCGCAGACCCAGTTTTTCTGCCATACCTCTTGTTTGAGTTTCGCACAGACCGTGCACTTCTATCAGTACCTGGGAGGGTCTGCAAATTCCATGAATGCCTGCTGTCTCTCCTGAAGAAAAAGACCTGGGATGGGACGCATTACCGAATTGAACCAGGACTTTGGGTGCAAGACGCTTAGAAACCTACTGCGACTTGAGTTGCGCCTGAGGCTCGTAGGCGTTTTGTGGAGACATTCACTCACTCCGCGGCTCCAATGAGTCTTCTGCACTGCAAGCTTGCGTTGGAAATAAAAGCTCCAACAGGACTCCGTAATGCAAAAAAAATAAAAATAAATAAAGCGAGCGATGGACGTCGATGTGCAAGTTTTGCTTTGTCTGTTATTTAACCTTGGAAAGCTAAATGGTTTCTGAATCGATCGAGAGTGGGCTCTTGCCAGTGGCACGTTCAGGATATCTGGCGACGGGATGAGCCGGGATGGCCGAAAAGTGTAACGCTCTAGCCCCTGTCAGTTTGAAATGCGAAAAACAAATCCGATATAGGGTGATGGACGCGAAGCCTACACTTAAAGAACTGCACTCCCGACTAAGTGCTCACACATCATAATGCCCGGAGTATGCTCATACGTATATCGTCGAGAAGATTGTAATCTCTCTCTCTCTCTCTCTCTCTCGTATGTGTGTGTGTGTGTGCGTGCGCGCGCGTGCGTGTGTGTATGCATGTGTGTGTGAGGGAGAGAGAGAGAGAAAAAAGGAGAGACAGAGAGAGAGACGGAGAGAGAAAGAGAGAGAGACAGAGAGAGAGACAGAGAAAGAGAGAGTGAGAGAGAGAGAGAGGGAGGGATGGACAAGGAGAGGGGGGGGAAAGATGAGGAGGGAGAGTGACACGGAGAGAGAGGAGAGGGAGAGAGAGAGAGAGAGAGAGAGAGAGAGAGAGAGAGAGAGAGCAGAAAGCAGTCATTTTTTGTTTCCTTTGTAAATAATCCCTCAGTACCACTGGCGAACCACTTTGCAGTGGGGAATGGGATCTCACGGCAAAGCCAGAAAGCAGCCGTCCATCTTGCCTACGAAAATAATGGCGGTCAAAAACCGGAGACTTGCTTTCGAGTGGATGGAGTTTGGGATGACTTTAGCCCTTGTAAATCTCTTAGTCCTGCACGGCGCCATGCCTGGAATGAAATTATCCTTGGGATGTCTGATGGAAACTGAATAACCCCATCCAGAGTAAAGAGGAGGCCTATCTTTTTACACCGCGTGGCCTGGAGATGTTCTGGACAGCCAGACTATGAGACTGACGACAGCAGTCGACGATACCCTCTCTTCAGCCGCGACTCCTGGCTGTAAATTTTCGGGTGCTTGCTCAAAAACTCGTCCAAGGGCTCTCCTAGATGCACAGGTTAAACATGCGTGTGTGTGTTCGCGCGCGTGTGTGTATGTGTGTGTGTGAGAGTGTGTGTGTGTGTGTGTGTGTGTGTGTGTGTGTGTGTGTGCGTAATTTATGTACGTATGTGCACGAATATGTAAATGTCCGAATAAGTCAATGTGTGCATGAATGTATGCGTGCGTGCACGAGAGTGGGTCGCGTGTATATGTAGTGTGTGTGTACGTAGCGCACGTATATGTGTATGTGCATATGTGTTTGTGCGCGTGTATGACTGTGTATATGTGTATAAGTGTATGAAGGTGGAAGCTGTATTCGCACGATTCTAGACATACACTGAAGCGACTAAATCACAAATGTGGAAGTTTTGGAACGGTCTCAACTCACCAGCATAGAGACCATGTTTTTGAGATCTCAGCTACGCTTTGCAGGCCATGTTACCCGGAATGGAAAACCACCGCCTGCCTAAAGTAGCACTACTTGGTGAGCTGTCCACTGGTCGACGTGACAAAGAGATACAAAGACTCTCTCAAGAAAGCCCTCATCTCCTGCAACATCCATCTCCGACAGTGGACCTCTGGCGCTGCTGACAGAGATGCCTGGCGACACACCATCAATGAAGCCACGGCAGTGTTAGAGAGCTCCCGCAGGGACACACTGAGGGAGAAGCGCCAGAGGAGAAAAAACCGAGAAGGCGTCATGGTGGACCTTGACTAGACCTTCCCCTGCGGCCGCTGTGGTCGGGCTTGCCGGTCCCGCATCGGCCTCTACAGCCACCAACGTGTCTGCGGTGGACGTGGACAGCAGCGTCTATCCATCTTCGTTCGCGAAGCAACGCCATAGATAGATGTGTACGTGCATTCATGCGTGCGTGCGTCTGTGCGCGCACATGTTTGTGCGTGTGTGTGTGTGTGCGTGCGAGATTGAGAGTATGTGTGTGCGTGTCTCTGTGTTTGTGTGTGTGTGTCTGTGTGTGTGTGTGTGTGTGTGTGTGTGTGCGCGTGTGTGCGTGTGCGAGATAGTTTACGTGTACGTGCATGTGTGTGTATGTGTGTGTGTTTGTCCGCACAATGTAATGCTGAAGGCGTTTCGACAATGCTAGACAACTCACGGCTCACATGGGCTTTGGCTCTTGTGCTAAAACCCACTGTCTCGAGACTGTTGATGTGAAGGACGTGAAATCTTCTACACTCCATCAGGTGTGTCTGTAGGGCCTCGAGCGAGGAGAGGCTCCCTGCTCGGAACTGTTTCATCAGGTCGGAATCAAAGAACACCACGGTTGTTCAAAGAACGCGTGGACGCTCACAGCTCCGGGATATATGGAAGACAGGTGGTGGGTGGGCTGGTGATCAGAGTGGGTGTGAGGGAGTCATGCTTGTGTGGGTGCAGGCTGCTCTCCTGACGAGATGTTTTAGCGCTTGAATGCATGTGGCAAGAGGGTCTCCACCTGCTCTCCATTAGGTCCGCTCTCCCAATATAGGCCGTGGATGCTACTAGTGCTCTATCCACAAGACTGAATGCAGGTGTGCGTGCTATCTCTTCCTCAACAAACATTGGCGCTTTTCGATGGTCGAACCCTGATGTTTGCGAAAGTAAAGATCAGTATCATGTCTCAACAGTTATAGTGTATTTCTGTCTGCCTTTTTGAAAAGGAACCATCCATGTTCAACGACAAATGGTAAACACTTTGAATTCATGGTTTTCACACATCTTTTTCTTTAATTCAAAAGTTGGTCGGTGCTTAAGAAGTCTGTTGGCCTTTTGTGATTTACAGAAATGAAAACAAAGTTGAACGAAACAATGTATTGCAAGCTCCGTATCTATTCGCTTGGAGTATTTCCAAAGGCCTCCTGTTCGTCTATACACAATATTCTACTGAGCTTTAAATCTGCACTTACAGTTATGTCCATTTGTAAACTTTGGGGAAAGACAGAACACATCACTCTTTTTCTAGTGTCTTGGCTGCATCCATTGTTTGCCCGAGTGCATCTAACTTTACAGAATCTCTGTTTATGATCTGCCAGAAGTAATAAATGAAAAACTTTAAATGATATCACAACATTTTAAGTTGTAATGTGTCCATTGTTATCATAATTTGTAAAATGGCACAGACCTAAAGATAATGTAACATGGTGTAATACGTATCACGAAAAAGTATGACATGCACGCATCGGCTGCACCAGTTTTGAGGGGATTTCGACAAATATTAGACGACTAATTATTATTCATTAAGTTTCCAGGGGAGAAAAGTACAGAGTTAAGATGATTTTTGATTAATGCACTCACTTCAAAGATGTCAAGTGCATTGCATCCTAGGAATGCGGAATGACCCATTTTGGTGAAAGAAGACATTTTCAATATCGTGTAAGGTGATGAGTGGATGGATGAATGGATTGATGGATGGACGGATGGATGGATGGATGGATGGATGGATGGATGGAGTTTTACGGCCTATCAGCCTTTGTAGGCTATGCAAGATCATTAATTAAGCACGAAAATCAATAGACGGTCTAGAGTAAGTGCTAATCAAATCATGATGTCCCTATTTATTCGCCTCTTACAAGTCGCGTAGGAAAACGCAGTGGGTCAATTGTGACCCCCAACCCTCAATGGGCCGTGTAAAGTGAGGAGAAATTTGAACAAGGAACAATCATGTTTCAAAATCTCCTTCTTGATGACAACACTGGAGTTATTGTTTTACATTTCTCCCAATCACTTGCGCTGCCGTTTCTCTTGCAAGGCCTTGTTTTCGGGTGACGTAATAACAAAATCAGTAACACTATTGACTTGAAAGAGGGCCGATTGTTTACTTCACACTAAAGTGCTTCTATTCCCTGATCACAGAATAGCGTTCCCAAACCAACGAATGATGACACTTAGTGAGATAGATGCACACCGCCGAACAACGGTGTCTCTTATTCGCCCTCTCTATACGTTGTGTCTCATGATGAGCGGGAGCTTTGTCCTGACCGACATCAAACAGACGACCAGGTATGCGATGAGTCTGCTGCAAACTGGAGATAAACTTTCTGGTCTTTCGCCATGCACGTTCTGCCACTCATAAGCTGTCCCTGTTTCACTTGCTTTAGCATTTGCTGTGTCAGTATTTGCTTGTGTAAGTGCGTCGTGATCGGTTGGCTCCGTTTTCGACATCACCTTTACTGCAGTGTACCGTTGAGTCCCACGCGTCCATAGCTAATGCCATCAGGCGACGCACACAATGTACACAGTAAGCCGATGTGAAAAGTGCATGGGTGTTTTCGATTACCTCCTCACACACCCATATTACATCTATATATTTTTGTCTCTTGTTGATGCTAATCCGTGTTATCAATCTGTTTTTCCACTTTGATTTTGAGGACGTAGACCTTTGTACAGTAAATAGTTTTTAGCGAAAAAAAAACGAAGCACAAACGCTAGAATAAATAGTTTCTTTAACACACGGCCGAATAGTGTGTATCCAAATACATTTACATTTGTTGAAAATACAATAGTTCAGTGGCGTGTTGGCAACGTTTCTTAAAGGAAACGTTGTCACAATAATATATATCCGTTTCCCCGTCTGCTTGCGTGCTTGCTCATATGAATGTTAATCCAACCAATCAATCCAACCCAATCAATCCAACCAAGCAATCCAACCAATCAATCTATTCAATCAATCAATTAATCAAACCAATCAAGTAATCAATTCATCCAACCAATCAATCAGCCAACCAATCAACTAACCAACCAATCAATTAATCAATCAATCAATCACACAATAAAGCGATCAATTAATCAATCAATCAGTCGTTCAAATGAATCAACTAACCAATCAATTAAATCAATCAACCAATCAACCAATCAATAAAACATTCATGTAGCCATTCACTTATCTACACATCCACGCAATTATTTTTTTCTCTGTCTTTCTGTGTCTCTCAATATAATATTTGTTATGCAGTCTGTCAGTCCACGTTGTTTAGGAAGAGGAAAAAAGTGCTCGAAGGTTTTGTTGACTTCAGAAAGACTTTTGATACATTCAACAGAGCAGCACTTTGGGAAATACATTATTTGTACGGAATCAGTGGAAGGTTGTTAAAAACGCATTAAGCAATGCAATATATTTACAGGTGATATGTAAGATTAGATGTAATGGTTGTTACTCGGAACCTTTCGAATGCAAATCGGGGCAAAAACAGGGCTATAAAATGTATCCGATAATGTTTGCTCTCTTGATGAATTATGTTGCAAAAGTAATGATTAACAATGAAAAACATGGTATCCAGATAATGCTTCACAAAGTCATCATTTGCTACTTTTCGCAGATGATATTGTACTCGTTTCTGACACTGTAGTGGGTTTGCAGAATCAACGACATTCCCTGAAAAGGCGCGCTGATGCTGTTGGTCGAATGATAAATTGGGATAAAACAACAGTCAGGGTGTTTAGGAATGGGGTTATTTGGTTGAACACAAAGGTAGTTTTGGGGTAATGAGATGTTGGGAGTTGTTCCTGAGTACAGGTATCTGGGATCCTTGTTTACTACTAAATTATCATGTAATTTGCTCCAACTTGATCCAGTTCAAAAAGCGAAAGCCAGTGCGACCCAGGTTACAAGATGTCTTTTACAAAATGTTGGACGCACACGTGCTTAGCACAGTGTTGTATTCCTCAGAAGTTTGAGGACAGTGTGATTCTTCGATAGTTGAATGTGTACATTTTGAGGCATTGATGAGATTCTTAAATTTGCTTATTAAGGTACCTAACTTGATTGTATATGAGGATACTGGCAGGAATCCTCTTGATGCATTCAACGCGTTTCTGGCTGGGAATACTAAGAATAGAAACTTCACGATATCCACATATGCTATTAAAAATACGGTTTAACTCTAACTAGGAGAACAGGGCAAATAGAATAAAACGAATGTTATGTAAGCATTGTTTCTAACAATTGGGGGTAATCAAACTGTACAAAACGAAAGGGAATGTAAGGGAAACTAAGAAGATGAACTTGAATACTGTACCGACTTGATGCAGGAACTGTTAGGTAGCTCAAGATGTTCATTTTACCGTCAGATAAAGTTCAGGTGGGGAAAAGAGGAGTACCTGTATGCACTGGATTAAAAACTAACTTTTGTAGATGTTTACATCCGGCACCTTTTGAAATTCCGCGAGCTGTTCTATCACACATTGTGATATAATCGAGACGCCGAAGATGCAGTGTGTGTGTGTGTGTGTGTGTGTGTGTGTCTGTGTGTGTGTGTGTGTGTGTGTGTGTGTGTCTATGTCTGTGTGTGTGTGTGTGTGTGTGTGTGTGTGTGTGTGTGTGTGTGTGTGTGTGTGTAGCACTTCGATTCTATTTGCAATTGTCCGTGACTGGATAGCAAGAGTCATATTGTCTGCCGCTTCATCTCGCGTTAAGCCTCAAATATTCCGGCGTCGCTCGCAACGAGCTAAAAATAGATTTCAGCGTCCTCAACTCGTCCTTGATGGATGCGTTCGTCGTGAGTACTAGCGACGCGAATAAACCACTCCCACAAAAGAAGCAAAAGAAAACCGATGAAGAAAAAAGAAGGAATACGAAGAAAAAAGATGTCGACTGTTCAAGGGAAAATGGCACTTCAACGAAAATGGGGAAAAAAGAGACTGCCTTTTTTCGACTCGGCAAAGAACCTAATGTTCTGTACCCACTGCATCAGATATGGAACCATCAAGAAAGCACCGTTTTTTCCTCTCAGTTTTCTAGCCAGGTTTTAAAGTTGGACTATGTTTTGTTGATTTTAAGCTGTGCAAAATACATAGCATATCATCTTCAATAAAGTCATGTTGAGTTGGTGTGTTTAGAAACTGCATTCAGTTTTTCATTATTTGTGTATGGAAGGCGGGCTGGTAAAAAAAGTTGCGGGCTAGTAACTTTTGTGTCCATCTAGCCCGGCTGGCTAGTAAGCCGAAATAATTTTTCACACCCCTGTATATATATATATATATATATATATATATATATATATATATATATATATATATATATATATGTGTGTGTGTATATGTCCAGCTTGTATGGAACAATGGACTGCGAATTTCATTTACTTTACGTTTGTCCTGTACCTGAAGACCTCGGACACAAATATTTATATCACATTTCCGATTTTAGACAAGAAGATAATTTATTTCCTGCTAATGATCATACTACACTAAGATCTATAGCTACATATTTGTTCCGAAGAAGGGTGCGGAACCTTTTTCCCCTCTCCTCTTTCTATCATGTATCCTGCGTCGCAGATGCCCATGTTGATACATTGTAAGACCAGCCTATTATGTAGCTTATCAGTCCGGGAGGGTTGCAGAGCGGCCTTCTGCATTGTTTGTTTACTGGAATTGACAAGTGACCATGGACAGTTCCCTATCGTCCTGGCTCACTGTCTAAATTGTTAAATATAAGAGACAAATTTAATGTTTTCTCTCAATTAAAACATGTAATTTCAATGGTGCAATATTCATTCGATTGACTTTGTTGTTCCTGATGAGGCAACACTTGTTGTGAATAATTTTGGTTAAGTATAAGGCAGCAATAAGCCTTTTTCTATCATTATAAAAACACAAACTCTGGGACAGGCTGAAATCGGGACGGCCGATCCCAAGCATGGCTCCCTTGACGTCCGCGCATTTCTTTGATAAGGAGAGACTGTCGGCAGGCCGAGAAAGACCCCATCCCATCTGGATTGAGAGATCACTGTCACCACAGCCTTGGGTTGGTCTAGACCATTACCATCCGGTCTGGAACCAGCTAGCAGCTCCTGTACCCATGGGTAAAAATAAAGTTGTGGAAAGCAGCTACGATTTGTCTCATACCTGTGCCCTGCTACCATCAGGCCGTATGCCACTCCATCACAGTTCCATGCTTTCAAACAAAGTTGTGAAGCCACTGGAATTTTAAAATTCCGATGTGTTTCACATGTAAAACATGTGATTGGCAGGAGGCCTAACAATTAAGCTAGTTCGTTCTTTCGTTCGTCCGTTCTTTGTGCGACTCTCTCAGTCTCCCTCAGTCTCTCTCTCTCTCTCTCTCTCTCTCTCTCTCTCTCTCTCTCTCTCTCTCTCTCTCTCTCTCTCTCTCTCTCTCTCTCTCTTTCTCTCTCTCCTGTCTCTCTCTGCTTCTGTCTGCTCCCCCCCCCCCGTATGTGTGTGTGTGTGTGTGTGTGTGTGTGTGTGTGTGTGTGTGTGTGTGTGTGTGTGTGTGTGTGTGTGTGACTGTCTCTCTGTCTTTCAGTGTGTCTCTCTCTGTGTGTCTCTGTCTGTCTGTCTCTTTCAGTGTCTGTCTGTCTGTCTGTCTGTCTGTCTGTCTGTCTGTCTGTCCGTCCGTCCATCCGTCCGTCCGTCCGTATGTCTGTCTGTATGTCTGTCTGTCTGTATGTCTGTCTGTCTGTCTCTCTGTCTGTCTGTCTGTCTGTCTGTCTCCCTGTCTGTCTGTCTGTCTGTCTGTCTGTCTCTCTCTCTCTCTCTCTCTCTCTATCTCTCTCTCCCTCTCTCTCTCTCTCTCCCTCTCTCTCTCTCTCTCTCTCTCTCTCTCTCTCTCTCTCTAAACTCCTCATCCAAAGGCCGTTGCAGCCCCACTCCCACCCCATTCCTGCCTGCTGCAGCATCCCAGGAGATCTACGCAACGCTGGTCACAGGCTGTTTCCAGGCTGGTCACAGGCTGTTTCCAGGCTGTTTCCAGGCTGAGGAGATGAGTGAGTTGGGCGGACCACAGTATGGTCAGGTAGGTTAGGGATGAATAGATAGATGATATATGGGACGGAAGAATGGGTGTATGGATAGATGGGTGGGTGGACGGACGGATGGTTGGGTATTTGAATGTGTGTATGCATGGATGGGTGAGTGGACGGACGGATGGTTGGGTGGATGAATGGGTGAATGGATGGACGGACGAATGGATAGACATTTGGTGTATTACGACCTGTCAACCTGTGGAGCCTCTGTAAGGACATTGATCACATTGATATGTGAAGCAACCAGGGCTGCCACAACCTCTACATACCTTAAAAGTGTCCAATGTAAAATTAACAATCACATAATATATACAAATAGACTCATCCACATGATAGGAATAAAGAACAGTGAAAAATTTGATTTTTGCTGAGAAATCAGCGAAACAATAACTCACCTATTTGTAGAATGCCCAATAGTATGTAGCTTCTGGGCAGATATGTCAGAATTGCTTCACAAGAACACAGACCTAACTTTACCAACGAGCCCTCAAAGTTTACTGTTTGGTACAGCTCCTCAAAACAAACTGATTAATCACATTCTGCTGTTAGGAAAATCTTTCATTCACAAATGTAAATATAGAAGTTGTCAACCAAACACTAAGGGTTTCCTTAACATTCTACGACAAAACGCATTAATCGAAAAATTCATTGCCCAAAGCAGCAACAACACTGACAACTACAACAATAAATGGGGTGACCTGTTTACTATTTTAGGTGATACTACTCCTGAATGTTAGCACGGGATAAACTATCTCTCTCTCTGTCTCTCTGTCTCTCTGTCTGTCTCTCTCTCTCTCTCTCTCTCTCTCTCTCTCTCACGCACGCGCACGCACATGCACACACATGCACACACATGCCCGCACGCAAGTCACCAATCTACACCATGTATCTAATCTTTCCTTTTCGATTTCGCTTTTTGTAGAAGAATTATCCCTTTTTTTTCTCCTGAGATCCAACAAACTGAACGACCCTTGCCACCCTTTCTTTCCTCTCCTTCATGATGATGATGATGATGATGATGATGATGATGACTAGAATGATGATGACTATGATGATGATGATGAGTATGATGGTGGTGATGATGAGACCATCATCATCCGATGATAAAGATAGGAATGATGAGGATAATGATGTGGTGTTGATATTCATGATATTGATGTATTTTCGTTTCTTTCTTTTTTTGTTTTTCTTTGTAATTTGTCCTTCTTGTGTTTTTTTAGACCAAATAAACTGGGGAAAAAAAGGACATTGATCACGAAAATTCCTACTGCTGGTTAAAATGAAAGGAAGTCAAGTTTCGATTTATCTCATTATTCGCCTTTATCTAATGCGCAGAGTGAATGTTTCATTCTCCCCAACCTGCCAGGGATAGAAAAGAGGGGACAATGTGATCAAAAACAGTAGACATGCCAAGGCCACGAGGGGCAGATAAAATAACTGTTCCGGTTCGCAACCTGATGATTTGCGCCTGTCAGAGCCTGTGACGGTGCTGCCAAGCAAAAGACCCTGTCCCCATATTTCTTGACCAGTCCCTGTCTGGAAGCGATCAGGCGCAGTGCGACCCTCCCCTGTACCACGCCCCACCCCAACCAACGGCCCAGAGAGCAGCAGCATCAAAACCTCGTTCACATCGACAGCCAGCAGTGTTAGTCACGACGACTGCAGTCCCCGCTCGTGGCCAGTGGTAGAGAGGCAGAGAGAGAGAGAGAGAGAGAGAGAGAGAGAGAGAGAGAGAGAGAGGCAGAGAGAGAGAGAGAGAGAGAGAGAGAGAGAGAGAGAGAGAGAGAGAGAGAGGCAGGGCAGGGAGGTGGAGAGGAGGAGAGACATAGAGGGCAGTCAGCAAGGGGCGGAGTGTATTGGCGTGGCTCCTGCAGTCTCAAGCTGACTGGCGGCCTCCCTCCAGTGGCGAGAGCGCTGAGCATCGCTCCACTCCGCTCCAGAAACCTGGCGCCGTGGCCCACTGTCGGCGTGTGTCGGGCCGCGCTGAGTCCAGGTGCAGAGGCTGAGAGCTGTGAAGTTCTTTCAGGCAGGCAAGGGGGACTGATAGAGTTCGTGCCTGCAGGATTCCTGGTGAGCGTGGCTGCGGAAACCCCACGCTTCCACTTTACCCTGCCGTTCTTCCTTCAGAAGCCTTCTTTCCTGTGTAACACCTGCAGAGGTAAGTGACAGTTTCGTCAAGTGTTTTGTATGTCGCTCGGCACAAATTTGTTTACTGGGATTGATAAATGGCGCGTGCAGGGGTGTGATGTTGAGAGAAAGCTGGATGCTACTTTTTTGTCAAAGAAAATAATTAACGAGCATCTCTGATGTAACTTTAACGCTAATTATGTCTGGGGGAACCTATCGTTTTTGCTTTGAAATAGACACGTTGACGTCTGAGTTACGTTTTGTTTTTAAATTCGCATCACTGAATGCGATGATCCTGTTGATCCTACCTTTTTTTTCAAGCAGTATTGCCGGTCCTTGTGATTTTCGTGATCGGAGGTCTTTCATAACCCACCCGGGCTGAGAGGCAGTAAAACTTGAATCTACTTAAACAGCTCAGAGTATGCTCAGTATAACTACTAAGTTGTGCTGGGATTAACTGTCGCTAGGTGTTTTTTAAAATAAAATAAATACATTGCTTCAAGTTTGTGTAATTTTGTTAATGTTATGGCCATATATAACCTACACGGCTGATAGACTATTAAGCTCTATTCATCCATCCATAGGATTTTTGTGGGGACTGGTTCTTGCAAAAAAACACATTCGCCTTGATTCGCGTTTTCGACTGTGTTTTCTTCCTGTGAAGTAACACAGGGCGTAGGATGAACGGTTTTGCATGCTCTGTTTGAGGGATGATGTAAGATGTGACTTCCTCTCTTTTTCTTACATTTTGAAATATAACCTTTACCGCTACCCTCTGCTGTCTGTGACGATTTTTCCATCCGCGGGTCCTCACTCTTCAATGCTAATAAACTTCACACTTAAGACTGTTTTTCGTCAAATCTGTAAATTAGCTTTAACCAAGGAAAACTTTCAGATTGAAGTCCTGGCAACGTATCTTAATTTTCACTATATTTAGCTCTTTCTGCAGCAGTCAGGTTCACGGTGAGCGTCATACAAGAAAACAACACCGGCACTTTTATCTAACCGCTTTACAGACTTCGTCTCTAATGAATGACGACGAGTGTCCATCATTTCCATGTGTGCATTTTTATGTTTGATGTTCGGGTACGGACCAATGAATTTTTTTTTCATCTGGAAAACGTCTTGTCTCATGACTGTCTCATTCCTTTGGCGCCGCTCGCTGCAGCCGATGGAAAAAGCTTCTGGAAACTTCCTTGGAACGTCTCTTCTGGCTTTGTGACTGGATGTGCGCATCAGTGTCGGGCCGGACAGTAATTTCTTAGCTGCGACGCAGATTCAGTGACGGGCTAAAAAACCTTAGCCCGTTCTTCTCTCTCTCTCTCTCTCTCTCTCTCTCTCTCTCTCTCTCTCTCTCTCTCTCTCTCTCTCTCTCCTCCCGCCCTCCCCACCTCCTCCCCCCCCCCTCCCCTACGCCCCGCTCTCTCTCTCTCTCTCTCTCTCTCTCTCTCTCTCTCTCTCTCTCTCTCTCTCTCTCTCTGTAATTTTTGCTTGCTCAGTGATAGAAGTTTTCAAGTGACAAAATAAATTTGCTCATCATACACGTTGCATAGCGTGCCAGCAGGTTGGCCGAGTAAATAATTATCATATTCGTTTCAGTCCTGTACAAAATCACGGAACGCATGTTACGGTGAGTTTTGGCCTGATCACCACAGAACTGCACCAGCAAATATGAAGAACAGCGTTGAACTCAGTCGACGATTGTGCCCCGGATGTCCTTTTAATGGTCGAGTATGAATACCACTCGTTCAGGCGGTCAAGCTAACTGTGGTAGTTGCCATGGTTCTGAAGGCAGTATACTTTCAGCTTCTGGATAAGCAGTGCGGATAAAAGTGTGCAGCAGCTGTTTGGACATACTTTGAGACGATCGTCAATTTGAACGACAAGCGTGACACCCACCGTAACAAACTCGCCACATAGTTTGGTGAAACATGCAAAATATAAATACCAAATATAAACTTTTATTTCAAACTGAACACTTGTCTTTCTTCTTACTGAATAAATGACGCGGAAGAGGATGTTATTAATATTTGCCCCTGAGCCTAAACACCCAAAACTTTCTTTTCTGCATGACGGGGCTATTTTCAGCTAACATTTAGAGCAATGATTACACATAAATTTAGAATATCAAGCGTAATTCAGTGGGTATGCTAATGAAGCTGATGATGATGATTACGTTTGCAATACCGAATCTGTTTGTGGTCCAATATACGATTTACAATGTTTGAACTTCAATTTGTAAGTGAAAAAGTATGTAACACACGCTGGTCATTAGTTCTGGCGAATCACTCAAACACATATCGTAATGAAGATATTTCATGGTTGAAACTAACGATAAAAGACAAATCTGATGAAAATTGAAAAACATGCGCTATCAAGTTGACGTGCTACTTCATTGTTGTTATTTCTTTGGTTAAATGCCTCGATAAAGCTGCACACTTCTCTAAGTGACCGTTGAAGAGAGTAACACCGATGAGGAAAAGTGAGCTTAAACGATAAAGCTGTTTACTAAGACTTATTAAGAGACGAAGTTCTCAAACGTCTCAGTATATGGGAAAGGGAAGGGGAGCGTATAAGATCAAAACTACGCATCCCAACAAACAAGTTATTAGCAGTTTCTTAGCTGGCCTGACCAGCTTGTCTGGACTTGACTGATGCGATGTCCCAGAGCCTCCGTGTGCTGGCTCGGTGGCCGCCTAGCCAGGCAGAGGGTTCGTCTGGGGCCTGGTCATCCGTCATGGCGACAGCAAGGGCGGTGGCCTGCTGATGTCCTGGTCCAGACAAGATAGAAAGTTACAAAAGTCCATTCTTGTTTTCGAATCACATTTCCTAGCCTTGCAGCAGATTATGATTTGTCTGCTAGCTCATCAGCCATAGCGAAAACGACGTGCAATGTGTTTTCGCACCAGTGTGGTGTGAGTAGACACTGAGAAAGTCGTGACATGTGTGGTAAGCGCGTCGCCATCACCCGTCGTGATCTCAAACTGGGAGCATGCAGGGCCCTTTTAAGAAACCCATTCTGTAGGATCTTTGATACTGGTCCCCGATACTGGCCCCTTAGAGAGGTCCCTGCGGAAAGCTCCAATTTAGGCCTCTTGGCACAAACGCCTACTGTTCCAGATCTGGGACACGGGTCTCTGATGCTATCTCCCGACCAATACTATAATCACTGGTCTTCAATGAAGCCCCTGATGCAGGCACCAAACACAGTGTTTGATACTGACTCTTGAAGTTGGTCCCTTGCGCAAATCATACATGTCGGCCTGTCTTTAAACTCAAGGGACTGGTCATTAATAATACAGATCCATAATACGTGCCTCGGACGCACTGCCTTAATATGGTCTGACAAAGGCTCCCACGCAGTTCGCAGTACTTCCAGGGCGTGGCTGCTGTGAGGAGCTTTACCGATGTGAGAGTGACTCCGCTGTACTGGTAGGCCGTGTCTCCTGGGTGAAGATAGGGGTTTGGGGTTGCTTGTCTCCCGCTTGTGTGCGTGTGTGTCTGTGTGTGTGTGCGCGAGCGCATGCGTGAATGTAAGTGTGTGTGTGTGCTCGCGCGCATGCGTGCATGTATGTGTGCGTGCGTGTGTGTATCTACGTCCGTGCCTGGATGCATAATACTGCTGAGATTGTTAACGAATGAATAGACACAATACCTTGAACTAAGGGAGAAGTACAGACCTTTGGAAAAGCATACGTAATTTAAGGATCTACTCAAAACAAAAGCTGTCGGCTCTAGGCACATCAAATCAAACCAAATTAAAATTGCAATCAAAATCAGTAAGAGAAACGAGACAAACAATACAGGCAAAACGAATGCATTGAACCTGTGCAGACCAGTACAGGAAATCGTGCTACAGCTCCGGGTTCCTCCTGTCGGATCTTTGCGTTTGTGTTGCAAACATGCAGGCAGACAAAGAGACATACTGACTGACCTATTGACTGTCTGAATAGCTGACTGGTTGGCTGGCCGACCGAGTAACAGAGACCGATAAGCAACGAAACAAACAAGCGCTCAGGGGTGCCTGTAGCTGGAAACAGTTGGGCAGGCAGGAAGGCAGTCACGCAGATTCTCGCAGTTCAGATACCTGTATTTCTTGACTAAAGCCACGCAAGCAGCGTCTAACGAATCACTGCAAAGGTCGCTCATCTGTAACAGCAGTTCGTGATGTCGACCTTTTCTCAGCGCAGAGGATTTCCCTGTGCTGTGGAAACCTTTTACAAAAACGACACAGGTTTTCCGGACCGTCTGAGAGATTTCCTCTTCTCCTTTAATGTCCATTCAGGGTGCTGGGCATATGCAATGACCTGGTAGCTGGGTGGGAAATTGTCTTGTGGCTCCATGCTGCGTCTGTCTTTGAAGCTTATGCCATGCAGAGTTCTTCCCGCAGTGGCGGGCGTCGTCGATAGGCCGATGATTACGGTCTCTGTTTTGTTGATTATTGGTGGTAATCGTCGAAGACGCTGTGACCGATGCAGCCGTCTCTATGCTTGTTGCAACGCTGTTGGATTTGGGGGGGGGGAGGGGGGGGGAGGAAGGGGGAGGTGGGGGGGGGGGGATGAAGTGAGAGTGAAAGTGGGGGAAGGAGGGATGGGGAGAGGAGTGTATCCACGCCGACGGTGAACGGCGCATTCGAGGTCTTGTAAGAACGACAGAAGCAACATTCGCGGTGGCTGTGCCATTAGCATGGATACTGTGTATCACTCATCTTCAGATGTGCAGTCTTATTATTCAGTGGTAAGGTTTTACCCACTGGTGCCCGAGTGCCCTGAAAAGGGTATTTCTGTGCCTTACTTGATCCGTACAGTGCTGTGCCTTTACGATTACCAGGGGGGCGGGATGCCATCAGGTCCCCTNNNTGGCATTGCTTCTGATCGTCTCCGAAACGCCTTATACAGATACATCGCAATATTTCTTAAGGCACGAACATCGTTATTTGAGAAAATGTCTGTCACAGGTTCTTCAGCGTCATGCTGTATACTTGGTAGTATGTGTTTCGTGCGTAAGTCATAAGTAGCGGGACAGTGAAATAAAAAATGAATTTCATCTTCTTCATTTTCCATGCATAATGGACAGATATTTATGTAAGGAATTGTACTGAATCTATACTTATGCACGTACAAATCGCTTATTCCCATTCTGAAACGTATCAGAGCATCTCTAAATACTTTTTTATCTACTGCATACAGATATGGCTCTACGAAGTGATCCACCTTAAGTAGTCTATAAAAGGAATATCTGACACTTGACTGTAGCTGAATTCTCCAGTCGTTTTTGTACCATTCAAGCATTCTACTTTTCAGTTGTTTTAAGAAGGTCGTTTCGTTTGGAACCATTTGACTGTCCCACTCTCTTTCAAAATTATACTTCAACAGTAACATTTTTATTCCTGTAGCCCAACTAAATCTATCATCCACCGTTTTTAGCATTGACATGTACATTTGGTGAGGATATCTATCATGGTCCATTCTCAAAAGTTTAAGCCAATATTTTATGGAGCGTATCTGAGCATTGAACTCTAATGGGTATCGACCAGTGTCACCGTAGATCATCACGTTCGGCGTTCTCGAGGCAACATTAAGGAACCACTTTAGTATAAACATATGAATAGTTTCGATACGTCTACAATCATAGATGCCCCAAACTTCTGATCCATAGAGTAGAATGGGCTGGACCTGTGCGTCAAAAATCTTACACAACACATCTGGTGTAACGACATTGAGCTTTCTCAAGGATCTCTGGATCTGGATTGACGCTGCTTTTGCTCTGGAGGCAAGATCAGACAGTATTGTATTTGTACACAGCCTGGTGGACAGGATAACTCCAAGATATTTGTACTGAGTGACAACCTCTAGCTTACGGTCATCAATCGTCCACTTCTCATGAGCAGCTATGAATCCTCCTTTACGAAAGACAACAACCTTTGTTTTTTTCCGTATTTATTAGTAGTCCTAGTTTATCAGCGGCGTCCTTGAGATTATTAATTTGATTCTGAAGCCCAGGTACCGTGTCAGACAAAAGTACAATGTCATCTACAAAGAGCAGCAAGAACAGCTCAGCACCATTAGGTTCCAATTGTACCCCATGTTTACCCTTTCTAATTACTTCACGACTAAGGTGTGAAACCAAGAAGGAAAATAGGAGAGGAGACATTTTGCAACCCTGTTTTAGTCCACGGTGGCAATTGAAGGACCCGTATGCGCGACCCTGGCATCTTACACTGCATTTCACTGTTTTATATACTGCCTTTAGCATCTGAAGCATTTTACCTCTGACCCCAGAACCTTCCAAAACTTTCCAAAGCGCTTGCCTGCTTACAGTGTCGAACGCCTTTTGGAAGTCAACAAACAACACATACAGTTTCTTGTTACGGCTGAGGTACCTTTGTACAACATTATACAGAATAAAAATATTGTCAACAGTCGAATACCCCCTCCTACATCCAGCCTGCTCTTCCCCAATAAGTTTATTTTCGTCTGCCCATGCCTGTAGTCTAGCATTCAGGATGTGTAGAAATGTTTTGCTAAAGATGCTGGTCAGAGAGATACCTCTAAAGTTATTGGGGTCATTTAAGGAACCTTTCTTGTGAATGGGTACTATCAAGGAATGGGTCCAAAGTGTAGGGAAGAGTCCCTGGTCAAATATGGCATTGAACAGTCTAAGCAAGTGCGGCATGAGCAGTGACTGAGAACACTTCAGCATTTCGCTCAATACACCGTCTATACCCGCCGACTTTTTCTTCTTTAAGTAGTTGACAGCATCGGATATTTCGCACTGAGTTATTTCAGAGTTCAATATGTTCTCATCAGTGACACAGATTAACCTTCCGATATGTATATTACTTTCGTCAATACTATTTTCTAATGCGAAAACGTTTTGGAAATGTTGCACCCAAGTATCCGGATCGATGTTGGCTATTATGCCCGGTATACGAAAGGTTTTAATCTGCTTCCAGAATACTTTGGAGTCTCTGATGCTGCTTATTAAATCTCTGGTCACGTTTTGTCTATAACTGTGTTTCTTTATTCTTAATAACTGCTTGTATTCGTTTCTGCATCTAAGGTAGACAACTCTATCCTGATTTGAATGTGAGTGAAGAAAGCTGCGCAAGCATTTACTAGTCTGCTTTTTAGCTGTCGCACATTCTTTGTCGAACCATCTACAACCCCGCTCAGGCGAAAAAGGCTTGAAGTATCTCTGCATGAACCCGGCGGCATTCACAAGGCATGAGGTAATTGCCTCCGTAACACAGTCCACATTCACTCCATCACTGTTACCGTTCATAGGTTCGATGTCACCTATACATACAAGTAAATTGCTTTTAAACGTCTCTACCATATCGTCATCCCATACAAGCTTAGTACAGCCGCGATTCCCTTCACTTACATCCAGATCTAAGGGATTACGTGCTTGGAAGGACAAACTTAGAGACAAATGTGGTGATAGCACAGAGTTACCAATCGTGAATGACTCAAAATTGTGAACAAGATCCTTAGAGACTATACAGTAATCGACTGTACTACAACCTTGGGAAGAAACGAAGGTGTAACCGCTTGAGTTGTGCTCGTCTACACAACCATTCAGGATGGTCAATTCAAAACCCATACACAACTCAAGTAAGTACTCCCCAAACTCGTTCACAGTTTTATCAATAGCAAGTCTCGATTCTTCTAAGAGATCACCTCTATATTTAGTGTAAAAGTCGACCACTTCTAGAGCTGTCACTCGCCCCGCCTTTGTACGTGCACATTCTTTATACTTGTTATCTTGTTTGTGTGACAAAACAAATTCATCCTTTTCATGAAAGTCACGTCATTTAGTGGATATACACTCTGACATGAGGATGTAATAGGTTTTTTTTCACAAAATAATATGTGTGAGGATTCAGAAGTCTCTTTCCGTTGCTACCTGTGCTGTTGCTCTCTTGATCGCTCTACATGTTTGGGAAGCACGTGCGGGAAATCGCTTCGTTCTAGGTTGTTGTTTGCTGTGTCAGTTGTGTAAATACTGCAATATTTTTAAAGTGAGGAAGATTTCCTTTGTTCTGAATTATAATAAAGTGAGTTAACATCTCATATTCCTAAAATGAAACACGATTGCTTCGCTCAAAATTGTCAAAATACGGGCGTTGAACCGCTCTATTTTCTTGCTAAAGTCATCGGGCACTTTATGCTTGCCTTTGGAATCGGAAACGATGCAACAACGGTCCAAGAGTAATTGCACCTATGCTTGTTCTGCCAGACACTCTGCTGTAAAACAGATCATCATTCTGGGCGTATCCTGTTTCTGTTAACTCTACTTTTCATCACGACGCGGTCGCTACGTATGTTAGGCACCAAAGGTTAACGAACGGTCAAGCTGAGGACTTACAAAACAGTCTTAGTGTGCGCAATGCGGAACTGCTTCAGAGTACGTGATTTCAGATAGCTACATAGTGAGGCAGCTATCCCACCACGATCCAGAGGTTTTCTGTTGTGGAAAGCTTGGAAGTGTCGGTGGCTAATTGAATAAGCTGATCCAAGCGCCCTAGTGAATACACCGCAAGGGGTTAACGACCTCAGGCGAATGTCTCATCTTACCTCGTTCTTCCTCCTCTTCATTTCCTCATATTTGCCTAGCGTGGTTGAGGCCAGGATGCATTGCAAAGCCTTTAGAATTTTGGCACAC